>JAXIVJ010002973.1:0-70000 GCA_036785665.1 Chirona hameri
CAGCTACCACCCCGCCTGTCCCCTGCCACCACCCTGCCTGTCCCCTGCCACCACCCCACCTGTCCTCTGCCCCCACCCTGCCTGTCCCCAGCCACCACCCTGCCTGTCCCCCGCCTGTCCCCAGCCAACACCCCGCCTGTCCCCCGCCTGTCCCCAGCCAACACCCCGCCTGTCCCCTGTCGTTGTCGCCGGCCCCGCCGCCGTTCTGATCGCGCGCACGGCATTGATTTGGTGCTGCGCGCGGCTGGCCGCCTCCGCCCAGCCGGCCGACCAGCCAGGTCCTCTCCCTCCGCCTCTCTGTCTCTCTCCCGGTCCGGGCGGCAGCTCGGCGGCAGCTCGGCGAGTTACGAGTCACGCTCCAGTTGCAGTGACGAGGCGCGGCGGCCGGCCGTTAGACGGCGTCCGGCGCGGCGTGGCGTGGCGCGGCGCGGCGCGGCGCGGCGCGGCCCGCCGTCCGGCAGCCATCCATTCGGCCGGCGCCGGCACCATGGAGCCGTGCCAACCGCGCCGCCGTGAGCCGCGCCCGGCCCGCCAGCTTTGCATTTAAAGCCGGGCATTATTTGTCGCCGCTGCCTTAGTATTGGGGTGACGCTCGATAGCCGGCACGGAGAGATGCGCGCGGATTTGTGCCGGCTCGGGAATTAGCCACAGCGCGCGTGCCAACGACGCCCCGTGATCCAGCCGTGTGTAGCGACCAGGTGTTGTGATGCCACAGGGTTAGCTCCCAATGTGGGCTGCCTGGGGATAAAGGGGCTCTCGCTGGAGCTGCTGGTGCTCGGGGAGAATGGAAGGCTCTCACTGGGCCAGACATGTAGGTGGATCCCGTAAACACACCCCGGGATCTGATCCCTAGGATCTGGATTTCGGATCCCCTGGGATGATGAATCCACTTTAAATGTAGAGGATCCACTGGGATCCTAGATCGTGAGAACCGTTTGGTATAGGGATCAACCGGGATCCCATCTCCGCCTCCCGTAGTTTTCAGGGGTCCATCGGATCCGTTGTAACGATTCAACCTCTGAACCTATAATTTCAGAGATTTTCTTTTTGTTTTAGAATTAACTGGTATAGCCGTACATCTGTTGTAACATTTTCTCAAGAAACGCTATAAATACCGTTCACTCTTTTTTTACGAGGAATGCTATAGGATCCAATCTCGTAGTATCATAGACCCATGTTTTGAAAATGTATCATCTGGTATCCATCACTCATTATTGTCGGGAGATACACTGTACTCCCATATCAACCGTTATCGGGAGATACACTGTACTCCCATATCAACCGTTATCGGGAGATACACTGTACTCCCATATCAACCGTTATCGGGAGATACACTGTACTCCCATATCAACCGTTATCGGGAGATACACTGTACTCCCATATCAACCGTTATCGGGAGATACACTGTACTCCCATATCAACCGTTATCGGGAGATACACTGTACTCCCATATCAACCGTTATCGGGAGATACACTGTACTCCCATATCAACCGTTATCGGGAGATACACTGTACTCCCATATCAACCGTTATCGGGAGATACACTGTACTCCCATATCAACCGTTATCGGGAGATACACTGTACTCCCATATCAACCGTTATCGGGAGATACACTGTACTCCCATATCAACCGTTATCGGGAGATACACTGTACTCCCATATCAACCGTTATCGGGAGATACACTGTACTCCCATATCAACCGTTATCGGGAGATACACTGTACTCCCATATCAACCGTTATCGGGAGATACACTGTACTCCCATATCAACCGTTATCGGGAGATACACTGTACTCCCATATCAACCGTTATCGGGAGATACACTGTACTCCCATATCAACCGTTATCGGGAGATACACTGTACTCCCATATCAACCGTTATCGGGAGATACACTGTACTCCCATATCAACCGTTATCGGGAGATACACTGTACTCCCATATCAACCGTTATCGGGAGATACACTGTACTCCCATATCAACCGTTATCGGGAGATACACTTTACTCCCATATCAACCGTTATCGGGAGATACACTGTACTCCCATATCAACCGTTATCGGGAGATACACTGTACTCCCATATCAACCGTTATCGGGAGATACACTGTACTCCCATATCAACCGTTATCGGGAGATACACTGTACTCCCATATCAATCGTTATCGGGAGATACACTGTACTCCCATATCAACCGTTATTGGGAGATACACTGTACTCCCATATCAACCGTTATCGGGAGATACACTGCACTCCCATATCAACCGTTATCGGGAGATACACTGTACTCCCATATCAATCGTTATCGGGAGATACACTGTACTCCCATATCAACCGTTATCGGGAGATACACTGCACTCCCATATCAACCGTTATCGGGAGATACACTGTACTCCCATATCAACCGTTATCGGGAGATACACTGTATTCCCATATCAACCGTTATCGGGAGATACACTGTACTCCCATATCAACCGTTATCGGGAGATACACTGTACTCCCATATCAACCGTTATCGGGAGATACACTGTACTCCCATATCAACCGTTATCGGGAGATACACTGTACTCCCATATCAACCGTTATCGGGAGATACACTGTACTCCCATATAAACCGTTATCGGGAGATACACTGTACTCCCATATCAACCGTTATCGGGAGATACACTGTACTCCCATATCAACCGTTATCGGGAGATACACTGTACTCCCATATCAACCGTTATCGGGAGATACACTGTACTCCCATATCAACCGTTATCGGGAGATACACTGTACTCCCATATCAACCGTTATCGGGAGATACACTGTACTCCCATATCAATCGTTATCGGGAGATACACTGTACTCCCATATCAACCGTTATCGGGAGATACACTGTACTCCCATATCAACCGTTATCGGGAGATACACTGTACTCCCATATCAACCGTTATCGGGAGATACACTGCACTCCCATATCAACCGTTATCGGGAGATACACTGTACTCCCATATCAACCGTTATCGGGAGATACACTGTACTCCCATATCAACCGTTATCGGGAGATACACTGTACTCCCATATCAACCGTTATCGGGAGATACACTGCACTCCCATATCAACCGTTATCGGGAGATACACTGTACTCCCATATCAACCGTTATCGGGAGATACACTGTACTCCCATATCAACCGTTATCGGGAGATACACTGTACTCCCATATCAATCGTTATCGGGAGATACACTGTACTCCCATATCAACCGTTATCGGGAGATACACTGTACTCCCATATCAACCGTTATCGGGAGATACACTGTACTCCCATATCAACCGTTATCGGGAGATACACTGCACTCCCATATCAACCGTTATCGGGAGATACACTGTACTCCCATATCAACCGTTATCGGGAGATACACTGTACTCCTATATCAACCGTTGCATTTTGTATTCCGATTTGTCAGGATTCTCTCACTCACACTCTCACTGTGAGCTGCTGGTGCCGGGGAGAAGGGACGGCTCTCACTGTGAGCTGGCTCTCACTGTGAGCTGCTGGTGCCGGGGAGAAGGGACGGCTCTCACTGTGAGCTGGCTCTCGCTGTGAGCTGCTGGTGCCGGGGAGAAGGGACAGCTCTCACTGTGAGCTGGCTCTCACTGTGAGCTGCTGGTGCCGGGGAGAAGGGACGGCTCTCACTGTGAGCTGGCTCTCACTGTGAGCTGCTGGTACCGGGGAGAAGGGACAGCTCTCACTGTGAGCTGGCTCTCACTGTGAGCTGCTGGTGCCGGGGAGAAGGGACGGCTCTCACTGTGAGCTGGCTCTCACTGTGAGCTGCTGGTGCCGGGGAGAAGGGACAGCTCTCACTGTGAGCTGCTGGTGCCGGGGAGAAGGGACGGCTCCCACTGTGAGCTGGCTCTCACTGTGAGCTGCTGGTGCCGGGGAGAAGGGACGGCTCCCACTGTGAGCTGGCTCTCACTGTGAGCTGCTGGTGCCGGGGAGAAGGGACAGCTCTCACTGTGAGCTGGCTCTCACCATGAGCTGGCTCTCACTGTGAGCTGCTGGTGCCGGGGAGAAGGGACAGCTCTCACTGTGAGCTGGCTCTCACTGAGCTGGCTCTCACTGTGAGCTGCTGGTGCCGGGGAGAAGGGACGGCTCCCACTGTGAGCTGGCTCTCACTGTGAGCTGCTGGTGCCGGGGAGAAGGGACAGCTCTCACTGTGAGCTGGCTCTCACCATGAGCTAGCTCTCACTGTGAGCTGCTGGTGCCGGGGAGAAGGGACAGCTCTCACTGTGAGCTGCTGGTGCCGGGGAGAAGGGACGGCTCTCACTGTGAGCTGGCTCTCACTGTGAGCTGCTGGTGCCGGGGAGAAGGGACGGCTCTCACTGTGAGCTGCTGGTGCCGGGGAGAAGGGACGGCTCTCACTGTGAGCTGGCTCTCACTGTGAGCTGCTGGTGCCGGGGAGAAGGGACAGCTCTCACTGTGAGCTGCTGGTGCCGGGGAGAAGGGACAGCTCTCACTGTGAACTGCTGGTGCCGGGGAGAAGGGACGGCTCTCACTGTGAGCTGATGGTGCCGGGGAGAAGGGACGGCTCTCACTGTGAGCTGGCTCTCACTGTGAGCTGCTGGTGCCGGGGAGAAGGGACGGCTCTCACTGTGAGCTGGCTCTCACTGTGAGCTGCTGGTGCCGGGGAGAAGGGACGGCTCTCACCGTGAGCTGGCTCTCACTGTGAGCTGCTGGTGCCGGGGAGAAGGGACAGCTCTCACTGTGAGCTGCTGGTGCCGGGGAGAAGGGACGGCTCTCACTGTGAGCTGGCTCTCACCGTGAGCTGGCTCTCACTGTGAGCTGCTGGTGCCGGGGTGAAGGGACGGCTCTCACTGTGAGCTGCTCGTGCCGGGGAGAAGGGACGGCTCCCACTGTGAGCTGGCTCTCACTGTGAGCTGCTGGTGCCGGGGAGAAGGGACGGCTCTCACCGTGAGCTGCTGGTGCCGGGGGACGGCCCTCCATCGGGAGGACAGCCCCCTTGCAGGTGCTGTGACCCCACTTACCGCCGGATTACTGCCAAGGCCGCGGAACTGCGGCCAGACCGCCCGGGATTAGAGCAGTGGCGGCGCGGGCCGCATTCGCGCCGCTGACCGCCGCCCGGTGCCACCGGGGATTACCCGCGAACGCGGCCGTAATGGGATCGACGGCGGCGGCGCGCGGCGCTGGACGGCCGGCAGGCCCGCCCGCCGGCCACCTGGCAGTCGGCGCGTCGGCGGCCGCCGCAGGCCGGCGCAGATGGCACCGACGCGCCGCTCTGGCCGCGGCCGGCGCGCCGCCGTCGGTCGCCAGTCGACGCCAAACGGGCCGCGGGCGTCACGCCACCGGGCGGCGCCCGCCGCCGGCATGGGCTACGGCAGCGCGCTGCTGTGCCGGGCGCTCGGGCCGCGCCGCGCCGGACCCACCGTGGTGGCCAGCGCGCCGGCTGGGCTGCCCGAGCTGACTGAGCGCGGCCGGCGCGGCTCTGTGGTCGCCGCGATCGACGAGTTCGCCCTCTACGACAGCAGGCGGAGGTCCCTGCAGCTTACCGTGCCGTCTCCGGCCGCATCGCCGCCGCCGGTGCCGTCCGCGGCGCCTCCTCCTCCCCCGCCGCCGCCGCCGCCCTCGGACCCGGGCCGGCCGGTCAGCATCCGCGTCATCCCGGCCACGCCCGAGGTAAAGCCGGCGCCGCGCGCCCCCTGCTCGCCCACCGGCAGCGAGTCCAGCGCCGGCTGGGGCTGCGCCTGGTCCCGCCGCCGGCGGCGACCGTGGACAGCAGCCGCCGGAGACAGCGCGCCGGACGCTGTCGGCTACGGCTCCGAGTGCCTGGCCGGCGTGGTGAGCGCTGTGCTGGCCGTGCTGGTGACTGCCGGCGTGGTCTACTGGCTGTACGCCTCGCACGACGTGTTCGAAACTCGGACGTGACGCCGGCCGGCGGCGACAGGACGCCCGCACCGCCCGCCGCGCGCGCCGAGCCAGCCCCCACAGTGCAATGCTAGTGCGTGTGAGAGTGATTGTCCGATTGCGCGCGAGTGAGCGGAGGCTGGCTGAGTGAGCGAGTGACAGTGCGCCGCCAGTGTCTGACGACGACGCCAGACAGCGTGATCCAGCGCCGGACAGCGTCAGACATCTTCCGTCGGACAGTGGTAGTCTCCAGCCAGGAGATAGTGCCGCGGCGAGTGAGCCCGGCGGCGGCGGTCATCAGACGGCGCAGCAGACAGCGGCCATCTCTCTCTCTCTCTCTCTCTCTGTCTCTCTCTCTCTCTCTCTCTCTCTCTCTCTCTCCAGCGGCCGACTTGGCACCGTCGACCGGGTGAGGCTTCATCGCACCGCGCCGGACAATGGGCCGACCTCCCTCCGTCTCCCCACACCGACGGGGCACCGACGGGGCGACAGGCGGGGTGGTGGCTGCCCCCATAGGGAAGAACGGCCGGTGGTGGTCTGCGGTGGGCAGCGGCGGGTCAGTCACAGCCCTGTTGTGGTCTATGGCGGGTGATAGCAGCCCAGTGGTGGCCGATGGCGGCCAGTGGCAACCTGACAGCAGCCGGTGGAGGGCTGTGGCGTGTCTGTGGCGGGCTGCGGCGGCCAGTGGCAGCCTGGTGGCGGCCTATGGCGGGTCTGTGGCGGCCCTGTAGCAGCCCAGTGGCAGCCGGTGGCGGGCAGGCCCTAAATCAATCGCTGCCGACCGGCCACTTTCCGGCGGTGATTCCAGCGGCGCTGCCCGCCGCCGCCGGCCGCTCTCCAGACAAATCGCCGGTCCGGGCCGCCACTCAGACACCCACGCTGACACACGCGTCCGCTGACGCCGGCCCACGGACTGGGGGTCGATTCTGCGACGGTCCCGTGACGCAGCGGCGAGTCTAGCGGGTCAGCCATCAATTCGATAATTCGTGATCAAACGCGGCATTCGTGATGGGACTAGATTCATCACATGCCACGTACATGATTGGGTGAGAGCTGCGCGATCAACTGGGGGTTCGTGTGATCAGACGAGTGGTTCGTGAACATTTACGGGCTTGTCGTTGCGTGTGCTCTGTTAGGTTGCAGTCAGGTGTCAGGCGTATTGAGAAGCTGAATGAGTGATACTGGTTTATATGTTGGTCCGAGCTTTGAAAACGAATCGTCCGTCATATTGGCGCGATTGGCTCAGACAAGCCCCGCAGAGATTCATTCGGGAGCCCGTCGTTACTTCCGAATGAAATATTCCGAATTGTTTGAGAGATGCAATCATTCAGAATAAACATGAATGACATTTCTATCGGCTGTTCTAGTCAAACGCATTCCGTCCACTTCAGCATTTCAGTGGCCAATCAGAAAACCGCATCGACGCGAGCGTCTGCCAATGAGGGGCGGAGGAGAAACAGACGGCTGCCACATTCCGCAATCATTCCTATGTATAGCCGTTCGCGTCTATTGGCGGCTACAGCGTCTCCGCTGCTGCCCAATCAGTCGCCGACAGGCCTCGCCGCCGCCGCCCCGCCCGCAGCGCGTCGGGGGGCGGGGGCGGCCCGCCTTTCGCGCCAGCGCCGGCACCGCTGCCCAGTTTAGTAGTTAGGAGTTTAGGAGTGTGTCGCGGCGTCGCTCCACTCGCAGCACGCCATAACTCGGCTGCGGACGGCCGCTCTTCCGTCCCAGTCAGCCACCGCCGGCCCGGCCCGGCCCGCCCACACCACAAACTGACGCGGCCATTGACCAATTGATAACGCGATCTCGCGCTGTCGGCTTCAATGACGGCCATCCGTCATGTCCAGTCAATATGCACCATCGACCGGCAGCGGCTCGAGACGGTGGCAGAGCAGCGGCGGCCGCCGAGGCGAGACGCGGCATGGCGCTCTGTCGTCAAATGAGAGCGCCGCCGGCAGATAGGACATCAGACGGGACAAACGTCCACCGCCGCGGTACCGAAACCGTCAGCAGGAAGCGAGTCACACCGGCCGCCCTCCTTACTGGCTCCACACGCTGCCATCCCCGCCGACCGGCCTCCACACCGCCGCCCACCTCCCGCTCAGCTCATCTCTCCCAGGAGCGCATCCCGTCAGCATCTGCCGGCCGCTGCCGGCCGCCGCCACCTCCCAGTCTCCCCGCCCAGGCTCATTATCGGTCTGGTTGCGCGTCGGTCACAGCCGGAGGGTCCGCCCCCCCCCCCCCCGCGCGGGCCGCCGTATCAGACCATCCCTCTGTCACCGCAGCAGCCGCCGGGCCGGGCCGGGCCGGGGCGACACAGGGGAGGCGGAGGTGGTCATCACCGCCCGGGCACCGCACCAGCAGGGAGAACTCTCCCGGCCGCCTGACGACCGACCTACCGTGACCATGTCGACGCCCCAGCCGGCGGCCGAGGTGATGAGGCCGTGCGCCAGGTTGGTGCCGCGTACCACGCCGGTCCGCATCTTCAGCGTCAGCGGGATGTCGATCACGGAGGCGATGCTGCGGCACGTGTTCTCCAGCATCGCCCGCTTCCGCATCATCGCGCTGCCTGAGCCCTGTGGATGAAAAGGCAGTGGTCAGCGGTCAGAAAACAAAGACCGTCCGTCGGCGATTATCGGTATCAGTCAGCGGTCAAACGACAACAGTTAACCGGTCAGCGGTCAGCAGTCAAACGACAACAGTTAACCGGTCAGCGGTCAAACGACAACAGCTAACCGGTCAGCGGTCAGCAGTCAGCGGTCAAACGACAACAGCTAACCGGTCAGCGGTCAGCGGTCAGCGGTCAAACGACAACAGTTAACCGGTCAGCGGTCAGCGGTCAAACGACAACAGTTAACCGGTCAGCGGTCAAACGACAACAGCTAACCGGTCAGCGGTCAAACGACAACAGTTAACCGGTCAGGGGTCAAACGACATCAGCTAACCGGTCAGCGGTCAGCAGTCAGCGGTCAAACGACAACAGCTAACCGGTCAGCGGTCAGCGGTCAAACGACAACAGTTAACCGGTCAGCGGTCAAACGACAAAGCTAACCGGTCATCGGTCAGCCCTGACAGCGGACATCAGACACCAGCAGTCAACGGTCAACGGTCAGCGGTCAACGGTCAACAGCCCGCAGGTCAGTCAGCAGATAACGGACAACGGACAGCCGACTGCGGCGTCTGCCAGTGATGATAAGTGAACAAATCGGCCACCAGTTGGCTGCCAGTCACCAGCCGTCATCTGTTGGCTGCCAGTCATCGGCCACTAGTGTCAGACAACAGCGCGGCCCGCTGTGTGGCCGGCCGAGTGGCGGCCGGCAGGAGAGACCTCAGCTGGCGTCCTCCGGACCGAGCGGCGCAGCCAGCCCGCGGCCTGAACACCGGCCTGCCGGCGGGCGGGCGGGCGCGGTAGTGAGACGAGTCCCGTGTGCGTGCGGTGACGTGCGTGTGTGTTCGTACCGCGCCACCCGGCCGTCACCAGCTCAATCGGCGCCGTGTGGGGCTGAGCGTGTGCAGAGTGTGACGCGTCCATCCCAGTCACGTTACACGTCTCCTCCCTCCCCCCCCCCCCCCCCCCCAGCGAACCCCGGCCGACCCACGGCCCGTCCCGGCCCCGGAGACAGCGGTGTCGGGGGCCGCCGCTGGTCTAGCCGCCGCCGCGCGCTCATTGTCTGCCGAATAAAATGCAACTGTGGTTCTCAGCCGGTCGACGAAGAGCGCCATCTCGGTGTGGTAACGGCCGCGCCGATATATCGCCGGACCGGCTGCCGCCGATATATCGCCGCCGGCCGAAACAGCAGCGGCCCGCCGCGGTCCGGCAGCGGGCCCCGGGGACCGCGGGCCGTCCCGAGCCGGCCGGACACGCAGCCAGGCTGATGGCACGGCGCTCACCGGTACCATCGCACACAGATGACCGTACGGAGCTCACCAGCAGCAGCGCGCACAGGCGACAGCACGGCACACACTGGCACCACCGCAGAAAGGTGGCCGTACAGGGCCCACTGGCGGCACCGCAGAAAGGTGGCCGTACAGGGCCCACTGGCGGCACCGCGCAATACCGCCGACTGACAGCGCAGTCCAGTACTCACGGAGGCGTACAGAAACGCTGCCCGTCGGCAGAGTTGCCGAGCGGTCAGAACAGCTAGTTAACGACACTTGCACTAATGCTGTGTGAGAACGACACATCTCTATAATAAAGTAATGTACGAGTTTATTGCATTTTGAGAATTCAAGAACCAGTACGATTATAAAAGTCTGGATGGATTCGTAGACATTCTTACGAAGAAAACACACAGTTCGCTAAAATGTGTTTATTACAACAGTATTATTGTATTCAACCGTTAATGTGTGACCACTTTTCACTTCCGTGGTCATGTTAGGTTAGATGGTTAGGTTAGTTAGGTCAATTCTGAAATAAAACACAAATTATGAATTTTAATGATCACCATAAATATGGGGATAACCTTATAAGATGAACTGAGCTCCATACGTTCCCATACATTGTGAGCGAGTCAAACATGGGCCAGAACACGCTTATACGTATGTATGTTGCACCTCCAATATGGTTGCGCCAGAGGCGAGTCATTTTGTTTTTGTTTAGTCAAATGTGAGTTATTTATCAAATAATTCTAAGCCAAGTTGAATTAGGATCGGGAGATGCGAACTTCATACTAAGTAGTTTGAACTGAGTCATAGCAAACAAAGCAACACAAAACAAGATGAGTAAGAGTTCAACTGAGTCCAAAATTGTCCTACTTTGAGTCAGAGTCGCGTCGTATTCGAACAACTTTTGACTCAGAATTGAAGAGGATCATGAAAATCAGAGTCGACCAGATTCCTACTCATTATACTACGCAAGTGCGTAATTATACTACGCAAGCCCCGGTATTTTATGTGGGCGTATTTCTATGTAGTGCTACTGAAGGTGGGGAAAGCGTGTGGGTAGGTGGCTCGTTTGACACAGTTCATTTTTCTATGATTGATAATTATAATTTTCAACGTCGTTCAGTCTTGACTGCAAAGGCTACCATAAAACGCGATCTGCGAGACAACGCATTAGTAAATACTGCCGCCATTTTTAAGACATTTAGGAGTTTTTTAAGCTTTGCGGCACAGCATTCATCAGGCGCCATAATTGAGACATCTAGCGGCTGGAATAGGAACTACTAAGCTATGCGGCACAGCATGCATCAGGCGTTCGCATCGAGACATCTAGCGGCTGGATTAGAAACTGATGAGCCATGCGGCACAGCATGTATCAGGCGTTCGCCTTGAGAGACATCTAGCGGCTGAAATAGAAACTGCTGAGCCATGCAGCACAGCATGCATCGGGCGTTCGCCTTGAGAGACATCTAGCGGCTGAAATAGAAACTACTGCGCCATGCGGCACAGCATGCATCGGGCGTTCGCCTTGAGAGACAGGGTATGCATGGAAAATATGGTTATAATAGAAACTACTGAACGTGTGTGTGGTTGGGGTTTTTGGGGGGCGCTTCAGCGCGTTGAGGCTATCAAGCGCCCATAACTACTGAACCGTGCTGCACAACATAACATGATCACTGCAGGCAACTTACCGTAAGTTCGTAACGGCTGGAATAGAACTCACATGACCCAGCAAACACGTCTTCTGAGACAGCGTACCGTAAGTTCGTAAGGGCTGGAATAGAACTCACATGATGCAGCAAACACGTCTTCTGAGACAGCGTAGGCTGACCAATGTTTCCCCGAAAGTCTTAGTAACAATTGAGCACAATTATAACCCTCGTCCCTCAATGAGTTAGAACCGAGTCGAAGTACATATTTGGAGTACGAGTTGAGTCGACCCAGTAGCATACCCAGGATTCGCTCCAGGAGGGCGCAATTTCTTGTTCAGGGGGGCATAAAGTACCCCCACCAAAAAAAAACACCGGATTTGGCCCACTATATTTTTAAAAGGGCATATTTCACAATTTTTTATCTTTAAAAAATCAAAAAATCATTAATTTTTTCGACCAAAGGGAGCACGTACAGACCTTCAGGGGGGGGGGGGGAATTGCAGTGTTTGCCACCCCCTTGTGTACGCCTATGAGTCGACCACAAACACTTAACACGAGTACAACTCTGCCAGCAACTAGACAATTTCAAAGTTTTACCTGTCAGCATTTGAAGTATGCGAGGGGCACCTTTCTGCAAACTTCGATCTTACACAATCTTTTGAGACGCATTCCCGCTTTATCCAAGACCAGCCGAAATGCATAAAAGGCAGTTTTGTCCAACAAACTTTTCTCCGACAGACTTTCGAACGGAAACTATATCTGGCATATTGAGTCTCACAGTGTGAATTATTGCACGATGATTGGGGCGTCAAAGCGTCTCAACCACACAGTTATATGGCACCATAACTTTGACTGCGCTTGTTCATTGAAATATGGACCATCAAAAGCCCCTCCAACGTTGTCTCTTAGCGGTGCCGCCAACAATAACTCGCCAATCGTCGCTCCGGCTCAGCTGTAGGCCAGAATGATACACTGTCTGTGATAATATCAGTCCTCTTTGTCCTCACCAGCTGAACCAAGTTACCCTTATATTTCACCACTCGATTATTCCTGGAGTTCACTAAGAATAATGCCACCAGAAATTGCATTCCTCCGTTCTCGCAAGCTACAATTTTCCTCTGTTTTTCAATAGAAGTAAACTAGTCCAGTTCAGTCCTCAAAACAACCGAAATCAGCAATTGAACGTCTACATTATATGTTCCTACAATGTCGTTCATATGCACACCGATAAATCAGCTCCAAACTTCCAAAACTATCAATGGCAGATACTCTTAACGTTGGCAGTGGCAGACACCTGATCATGTAGGCATGACCAAACCCATCCTTCTGTCAGCTGGATACCGATGATCACGTGACCCAACCCATCCTTCTGTCAGCTGGATACCGATGATCACGTGACCCAACCCATCCTTCTGTCAGCTGGATACTGATGATCACGTGACCCAACCCATCCTTCTGTCAGCTGGATACCGATGATCACGTGACCCAACCCATCCTTCTGTCAGCTGGATACCGATGATCACGTGACCCAACCCATCCTTCTGTCAGATGGATACCGATGATCACGTGACCCAACCCATCCTTCTGTCAGCTGGATACCAATGATCACGTGACCCAACCCATCCTTCTGTCAGCTGGATACCGATGATCACGTGACCCAACCCATCCTTCTGTCAGCTGGATACCGATGATCACGTGACCCAACCCATCCTTATGTCAGCTGGATACCGATGATCACGTGACCAAATCCATCCTTCTGTCAGCTGGATACCGATGATCACGTGAGCCTGCTAGGTGGGGCTGATATCTTCAATCTTCAACGTCTACTTACCAAAACAGAAACAAGATAACAAATATTTAATAAGTACAATTCAAGCAAGGCAATGCATCATTATTGGATGTCCCCTCCTCCTCACCACGGCCAATGCATCATTATTGGATGTCCCCTCCTCCTCACCACGGCCAATGCATCATTATTGGATGTCCCCTCCTCACCACGGCCAATGCATCATTATTGGATGTCCCCTCCTCCTCACCACGGCCAATGCATCATTATTGGATGTCCCCTCCTCCTCACCACGGCCAATGCATCATTATTGGATGTCCCCTCCTCCTCACCACGGCCAATGCATCATTATTGGATGTCCCCTCCTCCTCACCACGGCCAATGCATCATTATTGGATGTCCCCTCCTCCTCACCACGGCCAATGCATCATTATTGGATGTCCCCTCCTCCTCACCACGGCCAATGCATCATTATTGGATGTCCCCTCCTCCTCACCACGGCCAATGCATCATTATTGGATGTCCCCTCCTCCTCACCACGGCCAATGCATCATTATTGGATGTCCCCTCCTCCTCACCACGGCCAATGCATCATTATTGGATGTCCCCTCCTCCCCACCACGGCCTGACTGTCCTATGCATTTTCTTATTGAATACCAGCATACATTCATTGTGATGTACAGTAATAATATTGGGTAATAATATCTACATGCAGATCAAATCACACGGACAGCCTTCGAAGTTGAACAGTTACAGTTGAAGTTGAAGGTCCTATCGCGGGAGTCAGTTCGTCCGCGATCCCCGATCAGCTCACAATCGGTGTTGGCGCGTCGTAGATATATTACACTCAAAAACGTTTTTAGTGCCGGTCACGTGCCGTGCGCGCAGCGTGGCCGGCCAGAGAAGAAGAAAGCCGTGCGGCGCTGTCGCGCACGGAACTGAAACTATTAGTACACGGTCGCATAACCTGAGAACCAGAGGTAGATAGTAATGTAGAATAACAATTAGGATATTTGATAACTAAAAATATAAACACCTATTTACCATAAACACTTTAATTAGGATTAACTAGATAACTACTGAAAAAGGAAATTATACGCGTGAAGGATTTGGCAGCCAGTAGAGGAAATGGCACACATGAATATGATGTACAAACACGGCGCGGTAGAGACAATAACCAGTAAATACACTAAAATGCTGCCGTAGTATGACCGCTACAGTCCCCTAACACGGACTAACAAATACTGAAATCGTTCAGATGAGAAGTGTGATGCCATGCTGTGGCAGACCGACTTTGACGCACGTAACTGATGTTTTCCATGCATACCCAATGCCTTGAAATCGCAATGAAGATGAGCATTCCTCAGCGTATATCTCGATGCATACCTGTATCTCACGAGACTTTGTATTTATACAGTGACATGTGCGTGTCGGCCCTCACACCGCATGAGATTGTTTAACCCGCGCCCCGCTGGGGGGTAAATTTTACCCCCCACGGATTTTCTCAATAACTTGAAAACTATGACAGATAGCGACTTCAAACCTTATGCTGAATCAATTCTACGTCTTCTCACCAAATTTCACTAACATAGGGGAGGGAACACCTGTTGGGGTCAGATGAAATGAATAAATAATGACTTTCGTCATTCACAAATCGAAGTCCAAATTTCTTACTTGGCTGTTTTTTTTTAACGAAGCCTTTCTTTTTGTGCCCCGAGGGCATTGGCCGGTGATGACGTCACGATATAGCAGTCCAGTTGTAGGCGAATACAGCGGCACATGTTTTCCGTAAATAACTCTTAAACGAAAAGAGGCAGGCCACTGCTACTTCGTGACATTTAAGCCAACACCAAGCCAATAGCGGATCGTTTGAGGAAAAAAAATGAAAATCGGTCAGTCATTTTTTTTTTAGTTATATGGATTTGAAATAGATGGCGGCGAGAATCGCGGTCGGCGAAGTGATATCTCAGGCACCAGCAATCGGATCGAAATGATTCAAACGCCATTCGGCATCTCTGGGTAACCTGATGTCAGAAACATCTCATTAACCCCATTATGGTGACCTATGACGTCACGGAGGGGTCAAGTTAGGTCAAATTCAAACATGCCTAGTTTTGACCCCGTGACCTCATTTAACCTTGAAGATATTGACCTAGGGTCACCCAAACTTCAGCAAATGTAGATCACCATAGCAGCTACCTATCGTGTAAGTTTGATCGCTCTAGCTCTCATACTTTCGGAGATCTCAGGGGGGGGGGGCACAAAAGTACCCCCCCCCCCTCCAGCGCGCGTTAGTGGCGTTCTTCAGTGCGCGTATATTTTAAATAAGTAGGAACTGCGGTGCGTTACCAAAAAACACGATTTGACAATCCCCATGGACTAAGGTGTGGCAGGAAACAATTGTAATAACATAATAAAACCTGACCTAACCTTTACAGCAATTACGATCGCAGGGACCCACGTTTAGAACGCTCCGCTCGCATTCGCTCGCTGCGCTGCGGCCCCTCCCCCATCTCGTAGACAAAACCATTATTACAATAGGGTAGGGACGGCCATGGGCGTCGGAAGGGGTGGTGGGGGGCGGGGAAATCAGATTTTAACATTACGCCCATGGGCGTTGCACGAAAAGAATGACTTCAAAATCCCTCCGTCCAGTCAATCCAGTCTATCGAAGCCACCGCAGAGAAAACACACCCTCAACATGGGCTTCGTAATAGCTTTTGTGCGGCATATTTGTGACCCCGAGGGGCAACTATTGGCAACTATTGAGGGGTACGACGTCACGACAAATTCGGCCAATACCATCCAGTATTATTTCCCGATTTTTGTAATGGATTCATTATTTTGAATGAAGAAATTGGAAGTGTCATAAAATGCGCTTCCAACGAATATACTTGAACCCCACCTTACGAAAATGGCCCCTACCCTATTGAGGTAGTACTTTGGGAGATAATGACGTTTTAACCCGCGCACTGCAGGGGGGGTTGATTTCCGCGCCCCCTCCCCCCCCCCCCCCCCTCAGGTGTTTCAAAGATAGCGAAAAAACTGCGCGCCGCCGGGTTTTCGCACACCTGTCAGGACATCAATTGCGCACACTTTGAAGAAAAAAATAACCTAGGGTCATCTCAGGTCAGGTCACCAGACCAGGTCAAGTGACCCCACCTCCAAAAATGTTTGCAGTTGTGCCAAAGCCAGAGTTTGTCACCGATCAGTTTTAAACTTACACGATGTCATGAGGGCATACGTACTTACAATTCGTATATCTCGGAATTTTGATATCGGTGACCTAAGGTCAGGTCAATTTTGTAACCTCCCCATAATAAGTGAACGGGGAAATATACAAATGCTAAGGATATGCATGCTATTGGTCCAATTACTTCTGGATCATGTTATTATAGGATATTATTGATGATCCAAGTGTAAGTTTTGTTCAGTGACCCCTATTGAGTCATTCAAGGTCATGCGAGGTCACCATCACTTTTTTGTGAATAACTCCCGACATAATGAAGATAGAAGTAAAAACATACATCAATGTGTTTGTCTCGTGAAGACACGTCTTCCCATATGCAACATGACCTACCTGGGTCACCACTTGACCTTGACCTGAGGTCAAACTTTTAAGTTAACTTAAAAAAGGTCACCATGTATATCATTCAAAGCGCCTTGACAAGATAAACACAATGACGTAAACAGTTTTCCGTTATCTTTATTACATAAAAAGTTAATAGCGAAAAACGATTTAGCAAAAAACGTTATTTTTCCCCTTTTTTGACCTCTGGAGCCTCAAATGTTGACCTGAGATCAAATTTGAGGACACCTTAGCGATTGCAAATTTCACTGGCTGGCGTTTGCTTTTTCCGCTTGTTTCTAACTAGCATAGTTTCTGAGATATATGGGAATTTCTGGAGCGATGTCCTAAAACAGGAGAGAAAAAAAACTGGAACATTTGACCTTTGATGACATCTGGTGACCTCAATTTTGACCTGACCTAAAACAATACTGAAATACTTTCGATAGACCATGTATCAAGCTATCAAATGCTGTTTTCCGCTTCTCGCTACGTAGCGTAGTTTTCGAGATCTCAGGGGGGGGGCGGAAATCAACCCCCCCACTGCAGTTCGTGTTCGGCGCAAAGCCCCTGCAGTGCGCGGGTTAATGACGTCATGTCATGCCATTTTTAGTGGGAAAAAATTAATGTTTGAAAAATTGTAGATAATAGAGTTTTGATCCAAATTGTAAATACAAAAACAAACGTTAAAAGAACGGAAATGACATTCTCTTCAAAATGGTTATCTCGGATTTCCGAAATTTTGTCGTTTTGAACCCTATTTTTTTTTAACCCTCGCCCTACGGGAGATTTTTTCACCTTCGCCCTACGGGAGGGGGGGGGGCCTGATGACCTCGGAATTACCACGTCCAGAACAGCGATTTTGCTCTTCAGAAAACCTCAAAATTAAAAATGGATAAATGTAAATAAAAGTCATGTTCCTAGACCAGTTTTGGCTCAGTGATACAGAAAAGGTAATTATTTGTTCGTATCTTGTCCAAAAAAAAGTCAAAAAAGGTTATTTTTAAAAATGACTTAATCAGTTTCTTACACTTGGGAGCCATCACTCCCCATCACTTAGGGAGTCAGAAATCAAGATATTGCTTTGAAATTTGGTATGAGTATTGTCCATACTCAGTTCTCTCACATATATTCCGGTTTTTCTAATCTGTGAAAATTTTGATTTTGTGGGGATTTTTCCCAAAAAAAAAAAAATTAGGGGTCAAAAACCCCAAATTTTGCAAATATGGGATTGGCATTTTAAAGAGAATGCCATTTTGTATCTTTGGTGAATTGCGTTTGCAATTTGCTTTCAAACTCTATTTTCTACGATTTTTCCAAGATTTCTAAAAAAATACCAACATGACGTCATCAAAACGTCATTATTTCCCAAATTTCTCAACCAATTTCAAATAAATTTTTACAGCCTACGGATAATTGCTGTAAACTCAGCTACCGAAAATTTCAGCAAGATGCACCGCATGTGTAAAAAGTTATTCAAGAAAAACATCAGGGGAGGGGGGCTGTAGGGCGAGGGTTAATAAACAAAATAATTTTTTGTGTTTAACCAGATTTAAAAAATATATATATATATATGTTAGAGAACCGAGTATGGACGATACACAAAACAAATTTCAAAACAATATCTAATTTTTGACTGACTTATGGCTCCCTAAGTATACGTAACTCATGACGTCATTTTTTGAACTTACGTTTTTTTGCCTTTAGTGACTAGGTACAGACAAATAAATGCCATCGCAGTGTTTCTGAGACAAAACTGGTCTAGAACCATTTTTGTATATTATTCAATTTCAAATTTGGACCTTTTCTGACCTGACCTTGATCTGAGGGCCATTATATGGAGCCAGGATGGTAAAATGGCTGATATCGAATTCTACGTGTAAAATAACCCATAAAACATGTGTCGCATGGCTTTCGTAGACCTCTTGTCAATAGTGATCTTTTGTGACCTGATCTTGATCTTGACCTTTGCTTACAATTTCATTTTCGCTTATACAGGAGATGCTTATACAGGAGATTATACCTTTGAGAGCACCTTGTGCGATAATAGTCGCAATTGAAGGCTTTGGATGGAAAGTATGACCCAACAACTCAAATACCTCAATTTTGACCTTTGACCTGATCGTCACATGACATGTGACCTTATTTTAAGAATTTCGGGTATGCATTATATACGCCTCATTGAGAGTTTTCAATCGCCGCCTTGCGCGTCTAGCTCCGGTCACTGGTTCGGAAGATACGGGGGGGGGGGTAAGTTTACTGCCCTCCCCCCCTCCCCAGCGGGGCGCGTTCGGCTGGAGACCCCAGCGGGGCGCGGGTTAACACATTCGTAATTTTTTCACGCATATGCATGTGGTAACCATTAACCGCAGCCGGTGCAAATCCAGCACAATCTCACAAAGGCTGATGTCCTTGGACTTAGACGCACTCGCGCGCTTCTAAAGTGTCACACGCAGAACCTATCGCGAGAAGCGCCAACCTCAACGTTCGAAATGTCAGGCTGATGCGCGGGGGTGTTCTGAATGACCGTAACTGATCCCGCACAAAGCCCCGCTGGAGTCAGGTCGATACCCCTGAGCCGGCGATGGCATTTGTGTTGCTTCAGCAGAGCAGTCTTATCAATCGGTGGCGGCGGCGGCAGCGGAGCCACGCACTGGTCGGCTGTCCTCAGACGCCGACCACACCGAAAACGCGATCGATGCCGGCCTATATTTGGCACACTGCGGACTCTGGAGCCGGGCAGCCGCGCGGGATGAAACCGACCCGGAACTGACACGTCCCGCGTCCCGCCGACGGACACCCCTCCCTCCCCCTGCTGAGAAGTGAGCAGCAGCCCGCCGTCCCGACCGGCCCAGCCGTCCCCGCCGCCCCGCCGTCCCCGCCGTCCCCGCCGTCCCGGCCGGCCCAGCCGTGTGTCACTCGCAGTCCCAGCGCGGCGGCGGGCCGACTGCGCGCGCCAGCCGCGGCCCCGCCCGGCCCGGTCCGGCCCCTCTCCGGCTGGCAGCTGCGCTCGGATGGCTGGCACAGCTCATACGCACCATTTTAACGTCCGTCGCCGGCGGTCATAAAACCGAATGGCCGCCGGTCTCCGGGGCGGCCGTGGGCGCTGCTTTGTGGCGGCCCGGCCGACCGCCGACCGCCGGCGCTCCAGGCCCGGCTATAATGGCGTCATCGGCCAGCAGCACCACCCGGCTCGACTCCGCTCGGAGCGGCGCGGCGCGACACGGCGCGACTCGAGTCGATTCCGAGTCGACTCGAGTCGCCTGATGAGCGGCAGACACTGACACACTGCCACCTCGTGACCGGCCCCGGACGCCCATCGTCCGTGCAGGTCACGTGCGCGCCCTCAGGGCCGCCCTCGTTTGATCGGCACCGACAGCAGTAACGAGTCTGCCGTGATGAAGACCTGACGAGTCTGCCGTGCCGGGACGCGACGCCGAGAGGACAACGATGATCCATCGAGGGGACATTGAGAGGACACCGAGGGGACACCGAGAGGACACCGAGGGGACACCGAGCGGACACCGAGGGGACACCGAGAGGTTGACGAAGAGACAGTGAGGGAAGCCGAGTGGAATCGCCGACGATTGTCGCACACCGTCACTGAGCATGACTCACCAGGGGGAGCGAATCGACAGAAACCAAATGAGTCCGTGGCAGTGATATCGGAAGCCACCTTTTACAGAGAGGCCGGTCCTCCAGAAGCCATTGGCGGACCGCAAAAAAAAAACGCCTAGGCCCATTTGTTACAGCTGCCGGCAGTGTCGGGCTGTCGCCATGTCACAGATGGGGGTCCGACATGGGGTCCGATAGGGGTTGGTGGGGTGCCGCGGGGGTGCCGCGGGGGTGCCGCGGGGGTGCCGTGGGGTGCCGCGGGGTGCCGCGGGGTGCCGCGGGGGTGCCGCGGGGGTGCCGCGGGGGTGTAGCGGGTGTCCGGCACGGCCGTAAGTAGCGCTGTGTCTGACGGGGCTGCCGCGGGGGTGCCGCGGGGGTGTAGCGGGGGTGCCGCGGGGGTGTAGCGGGAGTGGCGCGGGGGTGCCGCGGGGGTGTAGCGAGTGTCCGGCACGGCCGTAAGTAGCGCGGTGTCTGGCGGGGGTGCCGCGGGGGTGTAGCTGGTGTCCGGCACGGCCGTAAGTAGCGCAGTGTCTGACGGGGGTGTAATGGGGTGCAGCAGGGGTATGCCGGGGGTTCACACCGCAGCAAAGACCTGATAGGTTCAATATGAGTCCTGCAGGAGTTCGACACAGGAGACCACACGAATTCCAGGAGTTCAGCAGGAATATAACTGAAGTTCCAGAAAATTCCAGGAAGAAACCACAGCAGGCCTTCAGCGCTCTGGCGGCGAGTTCGTTCAATAGCCTCACACGACCCACACGTCACACGTGTGACCCGGGCCTCCATGCCCGCCCGTCGGGTCTGCCCACCTCCTCTGCGGCCACCTCCTCCTCCCAGCGACAACCGCCGGGCCGAGCGGCCAGTTCGCTGCCAGCCCGAGCGCGAACTGGCCGCGTCCGGCCGGTGCGGCCGCGGCCGCCGTTGGCACGCTCCGGTCAATGTTTATGGTGCGTTGCATCCGTCGGTGGCACGGCGGCCTCTCGGCCCGGCCCGGCCCGGCGAGGCTCTAATGGCCGTAATCTACGGCCGTCCTCCGGCGCCGCCTCGCCGCTGCCGTCCTCCGCCGCCGCCTCGCCGCTGCCGTCCTCGGCCGCCGCCTCGACGCTGCCGTCCTCCGCCGCCGCCTCGCCGCTGCCGTCCTCCGGCGCCGCCTCGCCGCTGCCGTCCTCCGCCGCCGCCTCGCCGCTGCCGTCCTCCGCCGCCGTTCTCCGCCGCCGCCTCGCCGCTGCCGCCCTCCGGCCGCTGTCGCTGCCGCCGCCCTGCACCAAACGGCAAACTGCAAATCGACTGCGAAATCGGCCGGCGATAAGCCGCCTGGTGCCTGTCGATATGTGACGACTCTGGTTTCGGCAGTCAGCGGGGCGGCTGGGGCGGCTGGGGCGGCTGGGGCGGCGGCGGCTGGGGCGGCGGGCGGGTGGGGATGATGAGCCGGCAATCTGCGATGATTTGGGAGAGCGGCCATCCTGCCATGCCACGTCCCTGTCACCAGCTGCCGACTTCACTCGTCAGTCGTCCGCCATGGTTAGACGGAAGCACTCTGTTGCCGAAAGAGCCTCGCCTGGGGCCGGTGTAGACTGGTAGACCGCCGCCCGGCGTCCGCAAGCAACAGCTATTTATATTCCACGAGCGGCGGACTCGGGCAGGGCGGAGCCCGGCGCAGCCCCACGGTTCAGGGTTAGCGGCACCAGCGGCCAAGTTGCGGTAGTCGGGGCCAATGGACCATTGGTCAAATGTCCGCCGACGCCACTGGCGCGGCAGTTTCGCTGACGCCCGTGCCGCTCCAGTTGTCACCGAGAGCGGCGAAACTGCGAGCGGGCCACAATTGTCCTGATCACATTTTCAGGTTGGCTGGCTCGCTCTCCCGAACGGCAAATCCGACTGTTCTACGACTCCGGTCAGAACAGGAGTTTTCAAGCGAGACGAAGCCCTGCTGGAACGACTGAACGGAGCGGCGACAACTTGTTGTCAGCGCTAGTCCAACGCGCTAGTCCAACACGCCGCGCAGATTATGTTCAGTGAGCCACGTGCAACAATGTTGCACTGCAACATGCAGTGGATGACCGACCAAGCTTAGCGCACCACTACCATTTTATTCAAATTAGGTTTTACGAGTAAGGAATCGTTTCGTTTTCTACATAAATGAAAATTACTATCACAAGGCTATTACGTCCCGCCGTTCATTTTAAGGCATTTAAGTGCGACGTGGACACTTGGGTAGCGGTGTTGGGAAGTGGAAGGGGTTCGAGCCCGCAACCTTTCGATCCCCTGGCGAATATGCCATCTAAAAAACTTATTTTTTTCACATGCTGCATCAAAAACGCGTAAAACAAGCACTTTCCCCGAACACCAAGCTGAACGCCGCGGTATCGGTGAAACATGGCGCCATTTTGAACACGACATGGTGTTACGAGCTAGCCGATTGTATGCCACGGTCCGTTCCAGCTTTATTAGCATGAAGTTACGGCCCATCACAGAACGCGCCAGCCTCGTGGCAGCCGGGGAATGCCCGGGGCGATAGCTGAGAGCGGCTGCCGCGGGCTCAGGTCTCAGATTGGCGTCCCCTGGCCGGGCCCGCCTACAAGGCAGCGGGGTCCGCTGGCCGGTCAGGGCCCAGGGCCGGGGTCAGTCCCCCTGGCGGCCGATCTCCGAGGCTGTCCGCCCTAACAGCCAGACGGAGCGAACAAACGACCTCTCTAACGACTCGCTAACCGAGCCGCCACCTGGAAAATGGACCGCCAGCCGCGGCGCCAGGACGCAATGGACTCAATATTTCCCCGGTAGAGGAACCAATGGCTCTGACGGGCAGGAACGGGGTTTGAGTAAGGTCAGTGGTAAAGACGAGAAACAGTGCGCGCACAAAACTGAGGTTGGCAGAGAGTACAGTGAAAGTAGACCATATAGCGGCCACTTCTTCCTGACAGACCCGCCAGAACGTCGCCAATTTGAGTGTAATGTTTTGAAGATAGACGCGCAGCGCTGCAACATGACATGACAGACGCGAGATGCTGCAACATGGCATGATAGACGCGAGATGCTGCAACATGACATGATAGACGCGCAGCGCTGCAACATGACATGACAGACGCGAGATGCTGCAACATGACATGATAGACGCGCAGCGCTGCAACATGGCATGATAGACGCGCAGCGCTGCAACATGACATGACAGACGCGAAATGCTGCAACATGGCATGATAGACGCGAGATGCTGCAACATGACATGACAGACGCGAGATGCTGCAACATGGCATGATAGACGCGAGATGCTGCAACATGACATGACAGACGCGAGATGCTGCAACATGGCATGACAGACGCGAGATGCTGCAACATGGCATGACAGACGCGAGATGCTGCAACATGGCATGACAGACGCGAGATGCTGCAACATGGCATGACAGACGCGCAGCGCTGCAACATGACATGACAGACGCGAGATGCTGCAACATGGCATGACAGACGCGAGATGCTGCAACATGGCATGATAGACGCGCAGCGCTGCAACATGACATGACAGACGCGCAGCGCTGCAACATGGCATGATAGACGCGCAGCGCTGCAACATGGCATGATAGACGCGCAGCGCTGCAACATGACATGACAGACGCGAGATGCTGCAACATGGCATGACAGACGCGAGATGCTGCAACATGGTATGACAGACGCGCAGCGCTGCAACATGGCATGATAGACGCGCAGCGCTGCAACATGGCATGACAGACGCGAGATGCTGCAACATGGCATGACAGACGCGAGATGCTGCAACATGACATGACAGACGCGAGATGCTGCAACATGGCATGATAGACGCGAGATGCTGCAACATGACATGACAGACGCGAGATGCTGCAACATGACATGACAGACGCGAGATGCTGCAACATGGCATGACAGACGCGAGATGCTGCAACATGGCATGACAGACGCGAGATGCTGCAACATGGCATGACAGACGCGCAGCGCTGCAACATGACATGACAGACGCGAGATGCTGCAACATGGCATGATAGACGCGCAGCGCTGCAACATGGCATGACAGACGCGAGATGCTGCAACATGGCATGACAGACGCGAGATGCTGCAACATGGCATGACAGACGCGAGATGCTGCAACATGGCATGACAGACGCGAGATGCTGCAACATGGCATGACAGACGCGAGATGCTGCAACATGGCATGACAGACGCGAGATGCTGCAACATGGCATGACAGACGCGAGATGCTGCAACATGGCATGACAGACGCGCAGCGCTGCAACATGACATGACAGACGCGAGATGCTGCAACATGGCATGACAGACGCGAGATGCTGCAACATGGCATGACAGACGCGAGATGCTGCAACATGGCATGCCAGACGCGAGATGCTGCAACATGGCATGACAGACGCGAGATGCTGCAACATGGCATGACAGACGCGAGATGCTGCAACATGGCATGACAGACGCGCAGCGCTGCAACATGACATGACAGACGCGAGATGCTGCAACATGGCATGATAGACGCGCAGCGCTGCAACATGGCATGACAGACGCGAGATGCTGCAACATGGCATGACAGACGCGAGATGCTGCAACATGGCATGACAGACGCGAGATGCTGCAACATGACATGACAGACGCGAGATGCTGCAACATGGCATGACAGACGCGAGATGCTGCAACATGACATGACAGACGCGAGATGCTGCAACATGACATGACAGACGCGAGATGCTGCAACATGGCATGACAGACGCGAGATGCTGCAACATGGCATGACAGACGCGAGATGCTGCAACATGACATGACAGACGCGAGATGCTGCAACATGACATGACAGACGCGAGATGCTACAACATGGCATGACAGACGCGAGATGCTGCAACACGGCATGATAGACGCGCAGCGCTGCAACATGGCATGATAGACGCGCAGCGCTGCAACATGGCATGACAGACGCGCAGCGCTGCAACATGGCATGACAGACGCGAGATGCTGCAACATGGCATGACAGACGCGCAGCGCTGCAACATGGCATGATAGACGCGAGATGCTGCAACATGGCATGATAGACGCGAGATGCTGCAACATGACATGATAGACGCGAGATGCTGCAACATGACATGACAGACGCGAGATGCTGCAACATGGCATGATAGACGCGCAGCGCTGCAACATGACATGACAGACGCGAGATGCTGCAACATGGCATGACAGACGCGAGATGATGCAACATGACATGATAGACGCGAGATGCTGCAACATGGCATGACAGACGCGAGATGCTGCAACATGACATGACAGACGCGAGATGCTGCAACATGGCATGACAGACGCGAGATGCTGCAACATGGCATGACAGACGCGAGATGCTGCAACATGGCATGACAGACGCGAGATGCTGCAACATGGCATGACAGACGCGAGATGCTGCAACATGGCATGACAGACGCGAGATGCTGCAACATGGCATGACAGACGCGAGATGCTGCAACACGATGTCAACCAAATCAGCATAATCGCATCATCTCAGAACGGGCAGTATCGTCCACGGCTGACCTGCTATCAAACGGCAATAGCATTCCGGTAGTTCCTTCCGTACACTATTGTTATTTGTGACATGGCCCAGGGTTAGTAACTGCATGTATTACATACGATAAGACACTTCTCTCTGAGCCGTTTAAGCCACCGAGCGCGAAATGCGTAACATTCAGTGGAATTCACTGGCTAAACCCGGCGATTCTGAGGACTTCTTGTGGGCTTTCAACAGCACGAACTCATGCAAAATGAGGCTATTATGACTAAAATTGGCAGTTTGATATATGTTTATGGCCGCAGGAGCTCAGCGACGCCCCTTATATATGCATGACGCACGAGGGATGGCGTAAGCAGACGAAAAAGTGAAATGTTACCGTCTCTTGATGACTGAATATTTTATATTCGTACATTCTGAAGGATTATGTTCCACCCTTTCTCAGACAGGTTTGTGCTTCCCATCTTGCGTGAGTAATGGATCTCACTGGCGACAATGGCAGAGTGGCAAGTTTATAGTCACACAACAGCAATTGTAGAAACAATGTTTGTGTGGTGGCTAAAGGGCAGAAACATGGACACATTTCTATGGTAATATTTATCGTCGTAAATGGTAGTAATTTTGAATTGCGGGCGGAGCAAATCAAGTAATAACCGATCTTGTCTGGTTCTAGTTAGTTCTCAAGCGTTTATGACTTTTAAACAGAAACAGCGAGCGCCCTATAGATAGCTATAGACAGCGGCCTGCGCGGGCCGTCTGCTCATGGGGGACCCCGTGGCGCTAGAGTAGACACCTCATTAACTCTGATAAAGTATCGCCCTGAAGCCGGCCAATTGTTAGCCAGCATCAAATAAATAACCAAACTACTTAATAAGTGGCCCCAGATTGGCAGTTGGACATATACCTACAGCCACACAGCTGCCAAATATTTTCAAGCTTTACCTTAACCATCAAGGAGCCCACGCTTCGCCGCAACCTCAGACGGTGCACCTTCTTTGTAGAGTACGAACCTGTAACTCTATCTGAGTTTAAATCATCGTAAGTGGTTTTGACGTTAACTGCCCGCGACACACGCATCCATCAGAATTCATGCGGCCAAGTTAACCTAACCAGAACGCAGCCGCCGTTCCGGCCAAAAGCCATCGCAGACCGCCGCCGGTACTAAGGACGTGCAATTCAGCAACTTCTAAAGCGATTGACCAAGTTCAGATGAGGCGAGTGAATCACGATTCGTCGAAGCCCCGAGACGAATCCGAGCTAAGCGGTGACTAGCCGGAGCTACCATGCCGAGTTGGACGGAGCGCAGTATACGGGCCGGACCAGACGAATCCGAGCTAAGCGGTGACTAGCCGGAACCACCGTGCCGAGTTGGACGGAGCGCAGTATACGGGCCGGCCCAGACGAATCCGAGCTAAGCGGTGACTAGCCGGAACCACCGTGCCGAGTTGGACGGAGCGCAGTATACGGGCCGGACCAGACGAATCCGAGCTAAGCGGTGACTAGCCGGAACCACCGTGCCGAGTTGGACGGAGCGCAGTATACGGGCCGGACCAGACGAATCCGAGCTAAGCGGTGACTAGCCGGAACCACCGTGCCGAGTTGGACGGAGCGCAGTATACGGGCCGGACCAGACGAATCCAAGCTAAGCGGTGACTAGCCGGAACCACCGTGCCGAGTTGGACGGAGCGCAGTATACGGGCCGGACCAGACGAATCCAAGCTAAGCGGTGACTAGCCGGAACCACCGTGCCGAGTTGGACGGAGCGCAGTATACGGGCCGGACCACGGTCGGGGGGGGGGGGGGGGTTGGCCAGTCTCCAACAGCAGCGTATTGACGTGTTTGTAACCATTGATCTCGGCTCTCTCAATTTGGGCAGCCCAAGGCAGAGTTATGGCTCCCAAAGGCCAGGTGGCAGACAGCCCTATGGATTCTATGCAGATTCGCGACAGTCGAATAGCGCTGGCGGCGAGGGTATTCATATTGGAGCCGCTGCAGTGACCCTGGCCACGCCGGCGAATACCAAGTCCGACTTCAACTCGGTCTAAACATAACACGGTGGTGAGAGTATGTGGTTACGAATACCAACAAACAGTGTCAGTCCACATACAGGGTTTTTCATAATGAATGTTACTTTTAAATCAGCCGGAGGAAGACCAGAAATATTATCAAGCTCGCGGATTTTTAGGTTATATTGTTGCAAAAACGTGAAGGTTTGTATCTGTACAAAAATTACCCCGAAACAATAAGTCTGATGGATGTTATAGGCCAACAATTGCAGAATTACCTGCAAGCTACTTCGATAATTCTCGTCTGCCTGCCTGGTGGGCCGCGTTCAGCGGCACGGTAACATGGGGCTTACACGGCTTCCACCCCAGCTTCTTTCGCATAATCCGCCATGCACAGTTGTGGATGTGGCAACGACTTGGCAATCCTGGGGACAGATGCTTTTCTTGGCTGCTTGATATGGCTCCACCATCTGCCGAGTTTTCTCCACGAGCTCAGCTGATGTTGCAGTTCGACCCTGAGGCTTTGATGGAGAGATGGAGCCTGTTGACTGAGACCTTTCGACCAGTCTCTTGAAAGCCATCCTTGATGGTGACATTTATTTTCTGAAAGTGACTGCCAAACTTTCGGCGCACTGCAGCTATGCTTTTCAGCGCAACATACTGAGGGACTGACTAAACTGCCTCTTCGTTTGAAAACCGCGTGTTGCAGCGTTTCTTGGGCCTCGGCATTGATTGTTTCGGGGTAATTTCTGCACAGATAAAAACCTTCACGTTTTTGCAACGATATAACCTAAAAATCCGCGAGCTTTATAATATTTTTGTCTTCCTACGGCCGATTTAAAAGCAACATTCATTACGAAAAAACCCTGTAGCTAACCAAAGCGGAAAATATCGACCACGGTAGCTGCACCAAAATCGGCAGAGCAGAATCACCGAAAGTCTGACATCTATGGGGGAGCGACGAGGCGATCGCAGTGTTTGCGCCCTTTACAGACACCACATTATCAACAGGATAGTCACGCTCAATGAAGCACGCAGCCGAGTTGTCCTGACTCGTGTCGCAGCCGATGTCGACGGAGTGAGTAACTAGCGGCCTAGTCACTGTGACCAGTGCGCGACCCGCGGCAGCGTAACTGTCTCCCCGACCCATACATGGGTCAGTGGGTCACGCGCCCTTCAGCTTTCGCCTGTGTCTCCCGCTGCCAAGCCCCGCTCTCTTCTGAGCTACACGGCTGCAGTGTTCCCAGTTTGGAATCCGCTCCAACCCGCTGCCAAGCCCCGCTCTCTTCTGAGCTACACGGCTGCAGTGTTCCCAGTTTCGAATCCGCTCCATCCCGCTGCCAAGCCCCGCTCTCTTCTGAGCTACACGGCTGCAGTGTTCCCAGTTTGGAATCCGCTCCATCCACAGCGGGCCCGGTTTCGTCCCGGGGCCGTTTGAGTCCGGCTCAGTTTGACCGGCTGCCAAAGGAAAAACATCTCGGCCGGGCTGGGCGGCGCGCATTTTAGCCAGGAGTGCTGACTTCGGCAGTGTTAACCATCTCGGCCGGGCTGGGCGGCGCGCATTTTAGCCGGGAGTGCTGACTTCGGTAGTGTTAACCATCTCGGCCGGGCTGGGCGGCGCGCATTTTAGCCAGGAGTGCTGACTTCGGCAGTGTTAACCATCTCGGCCGGACCGCCACCCACCGCCCGCCGATGGCTGACTAGACTGACCACCGCCTGCCACCTAGACTGACCCGCCTCTCACTTTCCACAACACCCATGGCCACCACCCGCACCTCCCCCCCCCCCCCCCCCCCTAACACCACCCGCCACCCACCAACACAAACCGCCGCAACACCTATAACCCGCCACCCACCATACACCCATCGCCAAGCAACCACCTCCCATCCACCACCCTCCTCCCAACCCACCGCCCCCGCCCCCCGCCCACCACCCACCACCACCCACCGCCCACCCACCACCCACCGCCCACCGCCCACCGCCCACCGCCCACCGCCCACCACCACCCACCGCCCACCGCCCACCGCCCACCGCCCACCGCCCACCGCCCACCGCCCACCGCCCACCGCCCTCTCTTGCCCAGCTCGCTGAGCGGCACATGTCGAGTGGAAGGAAGCCGCCGGGCCGCTCGGCCAGCCTTCTCCGATTTACGGCGACAGGCCGCCGTGTCTGTTTGTATCTGCAGGCGGCGGCGGCGGCGGCGGCCAACTCGGGAGAGCGGCGCGGCCGGGACAGCAGGGCGATGGCCAGATGAACGACACGACATGGCTACAAAGACAGCGGCCGAGCCGGCTCAAAGACAGACGAGGCACCGCCGACTCGCAGACGAGGCACCGCCGCACGCAAATGATGCACGCGTCATATGCACGTGCCTCCGCTCACGTCCGCCGCTCACGTGGGCCCAGAATACCGATCGAGTTTGGCGGGCGAAAAAATGCATTGTGCGGTGGCTGGCGACGCGAAGCGATAACTGATGGCGGAGAGCTGGTAGCGGTTCCAAAAATAGCAACGGTACAAACAGTGAGTGGAATAAAGCCTAACACACCACCAAACCATTGGGCATATGTCCATAGCTATCGCTGATTCATGGATGGTCTATCATACATGAAATCGATATAAAAGGCACACAGTGCACATATGCCTCAATCATCAACTTTGGAAATACCGCATGGCGCACACACTTCTACAGTTGGCATAACAATTCCGGCGTCTCAAGCATATAGCGCGGATCATACCCAGAGATACTACGCATAACAATTCCGGCGTCTCAAGCATATAGCGCGGATCATACCCGGAGATACTACGCATAACAATTCCGGCGTCTCAAGCATATAGCGCGGATCATACCCGGAGATACTACGAACTTTTCACAAAACATAAATCACTTACTTCTCGCATAAAGCATGAGTAATCGAGTTAGCTTTTGGACCGGAGAGCTGTTTTAAAAAGATAGTTTCATTGTACAAAACAGTTGAGTTTCTCGGTGAATTTATTTGTCATAACTGGGTCAAAAGTTGGTGTGGGAGTTTCCACCACAGTTTGTTTAATCTGTGGAAAATAGCCGCAGAAATACAGACCGCTCTAGATTGTACACTACGACTTGACATGCATACACGCCGTGAAAATGTGCCGACCGTATAGATCGGCTGCCTGCAGTGATGAGTCATGAGGTGGTGCCGGTCAGGATGTCCCCACATCTCGACTGGAAACGAGATATTGGAACCGATCGCAGGATACGAGCCAAAAGTATTAACATTCAGCGACATCCTCTGTCTAGAATGCCTACGCCCTATATCTACTCCCGATGTCTGCGCCCTAAACCGTCTGCATTCTGCACACTCCACTGCACACTATATGCACACAAAACAATAGGTCAGCTGATCATGCCGATGCCAAACTCGGGTAGGAGCCTATAGAAACATACTGCAACGAATTGATCAAGCCGCTACCAAACTCTGAAGCAAACACGAAAATAAATTCAGCGACTAACTGGGCACGCCGGAGGGGATATACCGCGGTTGCAACTGAACAAGTTGATGATTCATTCATTACCAATGTGTAAGCACACTGCGAGGAGCACCAGACCGGCCGTGGTGCCCCACTCACCTGCATGTAGACCAAGTCGATCGGGCAGCCGAGGTTGATGTCGATAAAGTCCAGCTCACAGGTCTCATTCAGCAGCTGGGAGCAGCGCGATAACACGCCCGGGTTGTTACCACATATCTGAGGACAGGCGAGTCGTGGTGAGTCATTCCGGCGATAAAGTCCAGCTCACAGGTCTCATTCAGCAGCTGGGAGCAGCGCGATAACACGCCCGGGTTGTTACCACATATCTGAGGACAGGCGAGTCGTGGTGAGTCATTCAGAGCCATTCGTGATGCTACTCATGGTACTTGATGGTACGGGCACCAATAACGCTGGTGGATCTAGTCTTTGATCCGCCGACATTTCCAGCGTGATCCAGCGTTTACCAGCTGATATGGAATTTGACATTGCATTGAAATACGAACTATTCAAACTAGCTGTCAACAAACTAGCAAACCGACCGGGTGATGGTCAACCCGCACTCATCGCACACAAATATTATAACCAGAGCTAGAACAAGCGTTCCCTGGTGCATCATTGCACTCTCACTGAAATCTGCTCTCGTTGCATCCGGAGGTTCTCACCTGAGCCCCAAACGTGTCATGGCATCCGGAGGTTCTCACCTGAGCCCCAAAAGTGTCATGGCATCCGGAGGTTCTCACCTGAGCCCCAAAAGTGTCATGCATCCGGAGGTTCTCACCTGAGCCCCGAACGTGTCATGGCATCCGGAGGTTCTCACCTGAGCCCCAAACGTGTCATGGCATCCGGAGGTTCTCACCTGCGCGCCGAACACGCTCTCCGAGTGGTGTCGCCGCACCAGCGCCCACTCGGCCTGCGATCCCTGCAGCAGGTTGGACGCCATGGCCATCTCCCCGCAGGTGATGTCGGCCCCCAGCCGGCGGCACAGCCGACGGAACGGCAGGTTCCCCACGGTGGTCAGAGGTGCCAGGTACAGCTGGTCTTCCCAGACAACCTGCAGATAGCGGGCAACATCCCGTGTAGGTATATGGAGCGCATTGAACATGGAGCACGTACAAAGCACATTGTGTAGCGAGTCATGCATTGCTTTGGGACACGCGGGGCGGTAGCAAGCCCCCATAATATCAGCAGCGGCGTGCCGTTCAGCCCCGGCTGAGCCTGGCCGCCGGGACTGGTTCGGCGGCCGGGGCTGGTTCGCCGGCCGGGGCTGGTTCGGCGGCCGGCGATGGCACAGTTATCGTTTGGCAGCCGCCCGCGGCGCAGGAGAGCTCCGGGTCGACTCTGTCCGACCGCGGTCCTCTGTAGCCGAGTCACCGGTCCCCTCTGAACGCCCGCGATCCATTAGCGGCGGAGTCGCTCGCCGACTCTGCACGCCCGCAATGGAGGAGAGTCACCGGTTGACTGAACGCCCGCGATGGAGGAGTCACCGATTGACTCTGAACGCCCGCAATGGAGGAGAGTCACCGGTTGACTCTGAACGCCCGCAATGGAGGAGAGTCACCGGTTGACTCTGCACGCCCGCAATGGAGGAGAGTCACCGGTTGACTGAACGCCCGCGATGGAGGAGTCACCGATTGACTCTGAACGCCCGCAATGGAGGAGAGTCACCGGTTGACTGAACGCCCGCGATGGAGGAGTCACCGATTGACTCTGAACGCCCGCAATGGAGGAGAGTCACCGGTTGACTCTGCACGCCCGCAATGGAGGAGAGTCACCGGTTGACTGAACGCCCGCGATGGAGGAGTCACCGATTGACTCTGAACGCCCGCAATGGAGGAGAGTCACCGGTTGACTGAACGCCCGCGATGGAGGAGTCACCGATTGACTCTGAACGCCCGCAATGGAGGAGAGTCACCGGTTGACTCTGCACGCCCGCAATGGAGGAGTCACCGATTGACTCTGCACGCCCGCAATGGAGGAGAGTCACCGGTTGACTGAACGCCCGCGATGGAGGAGTCACCGATTGACTCTGAACGCCCGCAATGGAGGAGAGTCACCGGTTGACTCTGCACGCCCGCAATGGAGGAGAGTCACCGGTTGACTCTGAACGCCCGCGATGGAGGAGTCACCGATTGACTCTGAACGCCCGCAATGGAGGAGAGTCACCGGTTGACTCTGCACGCCCGCAATGGAGGAGAGTCACCAGTCAATTCTGCCCACCCGGGGCGGAGATCACCCTGCCCTCCAGCGGTTCTCGCGCATTCTATCCGCCGGCGACGGACCGAGACGCAGCCGGCTGGACACCACCCATTGGGCTGATCTCTGAAGTTAATAGCTCCTAGTCACCAACTTAGAATGGAGCCGAATCCCGAGAATATGCCAATCGCAGACACACTTTGAACCGCAGTAACTGGACACTAGCTGTACAAAAGTTGGTGTGCGCTGCTTTACAAAGTATGACGTTAAGTGTTCATACATTTAGGCTTTACGACCCTGCCACTACAAAAGTCGCATAAAACTGTGCGTCAGTCTAGTACACTTCCTCTGGAGTTGGGAGGATTATAAGCAAATAGTCAACTGCTGCGACAGGTGGTAAGTGCCACCGGAGCGAATCACTGATCGGAGTGCTACAATACCGGGGTTCCGAAAAGACCTATCGTGGGAAGCCCTACAGGCGAGACGCTCCATCCTGCTAAATCCGATTTTTCAGAGTGTCAACTGTCAACAGAAAGCTGCTTATTCAAAACACGAAAGAAATCTCATCTGCCGGCCTGAGCTGTGAGACGGCGCATCCTGTCACGCTCGCAGCTTCGCTAACAGATGATCTCCGACTGAATCAAGCACATCATAGATACGCAGGATAAACGGAACATCTGAAAAGCGACCGTGGAGTTTGCAATTGCGCAGACAGACATTGTAATTCTGTGTTCTGAACACTTCATGACTAGGCAATAATATTTAACTGCTATACTTTGAAATCTAGCCAGTTGATAAGATGGAAGACGTTTCGACAAGGTTTTTGAGTTCATTCTTTCTTTTTAAAATAAAATAAATCGTCCTATTTTCGAATATTAAGTGTCGAGAAGAATTATTTGACCCGAGAAGAAAAAATACTTGACCCCAAAACGTCTTCAATGGATACAAACAACAGTGCGAATGATCCAAAAATGCTTCACATTTTATGAAACTTAACCCGCCATGGGGGGGAGCGTTTAACACCCCCTGATCAATTTTCGTAACAGCTCAAAAACCAATAGCGCTGTCAACATGAAACTTCAGATACCTTCGTCTACATCGATTTTACGTCTTCTGTGTAAAAATAAAGCAATTTGGTCCATTTTTTCTTGAGTTATAGCGAATTTAGTGACGTCACTACACACGAGTTTTACACAAAAATCAGCTTAACTTTAACAGATCGTACAAATGCCAGATTTTGAGCAAAATGTAATCCACAAACGTCAAAAGATGACAAATGGCAAGGGCTACAACATGGCTATCTCGGATTTTTGACAATTTTGGTCTGTGGCACCATTTTTGTTTGTAATGCCCACAAAATCAATTATAAAAAGAAGATATTACAAAAAACGGAATATATGTCAGAGAACCACATATGGGCAACTACCATACCAAATTTCAAAATGATATCACCATTTTTGAATCACTTATGGCATCTAAAGTATGGGCAACTCATGAAGTCACAATTTAAAATTGCGTTTCTTGGCTTGTATTGAGCAGATACAGACAAATCAATGCAAGCACTGTATTTCCGAGACAAAACTGGTCTATAAACATGCCTTTTTATTTATATTTATCAATTTAAAATTGTGTCCTTCAGTGACTTGAACTTGACCTGAACTTGACACTTACTTTATGTAAATCAAGTCAGGTGGTGAAATGACTATCACTATTCAATTATACGTGGCAAATAACCCAGAAAACGTGTTGCATGACTTTCATAAATATTTTGTGCATAGTGACCTTTTGTGACCTGGCCTTGACCTTGACCTTCGCCAACAATCTCACTTTAGCTCATGCGGGATGTATATCATATATTTGGCAGCACTTTGGGTGATCATAGTCATAATCGAAGGCTTTGAATGGAAATTATGGCCCATAAACTCAAATACGTCTATTTTGACCTTTGACCCGACCGTGACATGACATTTGACCTCACTGTGACATTTTTTAGTATGCTTTAGATTCGTCTCATTGAGAGACTTCGAATGCCACCTTGCGCGTCTCGCTGCGATCATTGGTTCGGAAGATAACCAGGGGGCGTTTAACGCACGCACGCACGCACGCACGCACGCACGCACGCACGCACGCACGGGCGTGCACGCCCCGCCCCCCCCCCCCCCCCCCCGGCAATGGTGTTGAGACCCCAGTCAATGCCGGGTTAAGCACAACTTCGGGATGAGGGTTAGTACGTAGCCACCCCGACAACGATCACCGAAACCAGACAACAGCTGGCGCGGTCTGGATTCTCGCAGTCACAGATGGCAGCACCCGTCTAACGCCATAGTCCACCCCATGTGGCAGCACCAGTCCCACACCGTCCCAGATGGCAACACCAGTCTAACACCATAGTCCACCCCATGTGGCAGCACCAGTCCCACACCGTCCCAGATGGCAACACCAGTCTAACGCCACCGCCCACCCCATGTGGCAGCACCAGTCCCACACCGTCCCAGATGGCAACACCAGTCTAACGCCACCGCCCACCCCATGTGGCAGCACCAGTCCCACACCGTCCCAGATGGCAACACCAGTCTAACGCCACCGCCCACCCCATGTGGCAGCACCAGTCCCACACCGTCCCAGATGGCAACACCAGTCTAACGCCACCACATCTGGCAGCACCAGTCCCACACCGTCCCAGATGGCAACACCAGTCTAACGCCACCGCCCACCACATCTGGCAGCACCAGTCCCACACCGTCCCAGATGGCAACACCAGTCTAACGCCACCGCCCACCACATCTGGCAGCACCAGTCCCACACCGTCCCAGATGGCAACACCAGTCTAACGCCACCACATCTGGCAGCACCAGTCCCACACCGTCCCAGATGGCAACACCAGTCTAACGCCACCGCCCACCACATCAGGCAGCACCAGTCCCACACCGGCCCATCTGGCAGCACCAGTCTAACGCCACCCCATGTGGCAGCACCAGTCCCACACCGTCCCAGATGACAGCACCAGTCTAACGCCACCCCATCTGGCAGCACCAGTCCCACACCGTCCCATCTGGCAGCACCAGTCTAACGCCACCCCATCTGGCAGCACCATCCCCACACCGGCCCAGATGACAGCACCAGTCTAACGCCACCACATCTGGCAGCACCAGTCCCACACCGTCCCAGATGGCAACACCAGTCTAACGCCACCGTCCACCCTATCTGGCAGCACCATCCCCACACCGTCCCAGATGACAGCGCCAGTCTAACGCCACCCCATCTGGCAGCACCAGTCCCAACCCCGGTCCAGATGGCAGCACCAGTATAACGCCACCCTATCTGGCAGCACCATCCCCACACCGTCCCAGATGGCAGCACCAGTCCAACGCCACCACATCTGGCAGCACCATCCCCACACCGTCCCAGATGGCAGCACCAGTCTAACGCCATCACATCTGGCAGCACCATCCCCACACCGTCCCAGATGGCAGCACCAGTCTAACGCCACCACATCTGGCAGCACCAGTCCCACACCGTCCCATCTGGCAGCACCAGTCTAACGCCACCCCATCTGGCAGCACCAGTCCCACACCGGCCCATCTGGCAGCACCAGTCTAACGCCACCACATCTGGCAGCACCAGTCCCACACCGGCCCATCTGGCAGCACCAGTCTAACGCCACCACATCTGGCAGCACCAGTCCCAACCCCGGTCCAGACGGCAGCACCAGTATAACGCCACCCTATCTGGCAGCACCAGTCCCACACCGTCCCATCTGGCAGCACCAGTTTAACGCCACCCCATCTGGCAGCACCAGTCCCACCCCGGTCCAGATGGCAGCACCCTCACGAGAACTGAGCCAAGACTCAGCGCCGATAGTGCATCTGTACTCCGTGGTTCATAGCTAACACGATAGTGCACAACATGAAGGCAGCATAGTATGCAAACATGGTGGAAACATCAGTTTTCTACTGATGTGATATCTAACCTTCGTCCGTGTCATTCTGTGTTCATGTCAAGAATGGATATTAGATCACCGACTATTCAGAAAGCACAACCTGCGTCCATCTCAGACGTAGAAGCATCTCAGACGTACTCAGCGTTGTACCGTGCGTGCCAGCCAGCCACCTCACCTTCTTTTTCTCCGGCAGCCGGGGCCGGACGAGGTCGGCGTCCGAGTGCGGACCGATGGGCTTCTCGGAGGGAGCTGCCGGCTGAGCCCCGTCACCGGCTCCAGTCGCTTCTGATGCCGGAGCAGCAGCCTTGGCCACCTCTGCAGCCGGGTCTGCTGCGGAGACTATATCCTGGGTTGGAGCCGCAGCCGCCTCGGAAGCCGGAGCAAGAGCCGCAGCCGCCTCGGAAGCCGGAGCAGGAGCCGAAGCCGCCTCGGAAGCCGGAGCAAGAGCCGCAGCCGCCTCGGAAGCCGGAGCAGGAGCCGAAGCCGCCTCGGAAGCCGGAGCAAGAGCCGCAGCCGCCTCGGAAGCCGGAGCAGGAGCCGAAGCCACGCTGTTCTCCGACCGACCAGTCTCCACCGGAGCAGAGTCCATCGGCGTCTCCGTGGTCTCCGCTGTCTCCGTCTGCCGGTCCGGCCCGTCCGCCTTCTGTCGCGCGGCTCCCCTGCCTCCTCGCTGTGCCGCTGCCGGACGCCGGTCGAACCGCTGTACGGCCGCGTTGGACGTTGAGAAGTCATACCGCCGCTTCCAGAGCTGGCGCTGCACGTCCTTGTTGATAGCGTTACGCGAGGGCCGCAGCGTCTGGTAGGCGGCCCAGCGCTCCGGGTCCCCCTCGCTGCTGCGCTGCTTCGGCGTGATGTGGGAGGCGCCGAACCTGCCCGAAACAGACGGTGATACCGCAGTCAGATGACAGGCAATCGATGCACTTCGAACAACATTGAGGTCTTACAGTGAGGATGCAATGACTAATACAAAAACTGTCAGCTACAATGGCCTGCACTGTATTTAAGCAGAAATGAACTAAGCATCGACGGCTGAACACGTATGTTCCCAGGGATCAGTAACAACTCCCAGACTATTCGACAGAATTCGAACTTCGAACTCCCCGACTTCGACGACAGATTCGACAGAATCAATCAGTGAAATCACCGAGAACACCACACACGCAGTGAGCCAGCAGCATTTCGCAGGACGGTGCCAGTGACCGATGTCTCCGCCGGTCCACACGTCCTCCACTCATCTGGTCCGATGTCTCCGCCGGTCCACACGTCCTCCACTCATCTGGTCCGATGTCTCCGCCGGTCCACACGTCCTCCCCTCATCTGGTCCGATGTCTCCGCCGGTCCACACGTCCTCCACTCATCTGGTCCGATGTCTCCGCCGGTCCACACGTCCTCCACTCATCTGGTCCGATGTCTCCGCCGGTCCACACGTCCTCCACTCATCTGGTCCGATGTCTCCGCCGGTCCACACGTCCTCCACTCACCTGTGTCCGATGTCTCCGCCGGTCCACACGTCCTCCACTCACCTGTGTCCGATGTCTCCGCCGGTCCACACGTCCTCCACTCATCTGGTCCGATGTCTCCGCCGGTCCACACGTCCTCCACTCATCTGGTCCGATGTCTCCGCCGGTCCACACGTCCTCCACTCACCAGTGTTCGATGTCTCCGCCGGTTCACACGTCCTCCACTCATCTGGTCCGATGTCTCCGCCGGTCCACACGTCCTCCACTCATCTGGTCCGATGTCTCCGCCGGTCCACACGTCCTCCCCTCACCAGCTGTGCCCGATGTCTCCGCCGGTCCACACGTCCTTCCCTCGCCTGTGTCCGATGTCTCCGCCGGTCCACACGTCCTCCCTCATCTGGTCCGATGTCTCCGACGTCCACACGTCCTTCCCTCACCCGTGTCCGATGTCTCCGCCGGTCCACACGTCCTTCCCTCGCCTGTGTCCGATGTCTCCGCCGGTCCACACGTCCTCCACTCACCTGTGTCCGATGTCTCCGCCGGTCCACACGTCCTTCCCTCGCCTGTGCCCGATGTCTCCGCCGGTCCACACGTCCTCCCCTCATGTGTCCGATGTCCACACGCCCTCCTCACCTGCAGGTGAGTCCAGACGGACAGCGGCCGTGCTCGGTGTACATGTGGCACTGCGGGCCGAGGTCGGCAGGCTTGCTGGCCACGTAGGCAGCCGGATCGTGCAGGAAGTGGCAGCGGCCGCTGAAGGTGCAGCTCGGCTCCGGCTCCGAGGCCAGCACATCCTTCAGCACCGGACACAGCTTCTCGGCCGGCGGCTGACGGGCGCGGCCCGGCCGCTGCCGGTTACGGCCTGCAGCGGAACAAAGGTCAGGTGAGGTCAGACGGAGGTCAGGTGAGGTCAGGTGAGGTCAGGTGAGATCAGGTGAGATCAGGTGAGATCAGGTGAGATCAGGTGAGGTCAAGTGAGGTCAGGTCAGGTCAGGTCAGGTCAGGTCAGGTGATGTCAGGTGAGGCCAGGTGAGGTGAGGTCAGGTGAGGTCAGGTGAGGTCAGGTCAGGTGAGGTCAGGTCAGGTGAGGTCAGGTCAGGTGAGGTCAGGTCAGGTGAGGTCAGGTCAGGTGAGATCAGGTGAGATCAGGTGAGGTCAAGTGAGGTCAGGTGAGGTGAGGTCAGGTCAGGTCAGGTGATGTCAGGTGATGTCAGGTGATGTCAGGTGAGGTCAGGTGAGGTCAGGTGAGGTCAGGTGAGGTCAGGTGAGGTCAGGTGAGGTCAGGTGAGGTCAGGTGAGGTCAGGTGAGGTCAGGTGAGGTCAGGTGAGGTCAGGTGAGGTCAGGTGAGGTCAGATGAGGTCAGGTGAGGTCAGGTGAGGTCAGGTGAGGTCAGGTGAGGTCAGGTGAGGTCAGGTGAGGTCAGGTGAGGTCAGATGAGGTCAGGTGAGGTCAGGTGAGGTCAGGTGAGGTCAGGTGAGGTCAGGTGAGGTCAGGTGAGGTCAGGTGAGGTCAGGTGAGGTCAGGTGAGATCAGGTGAGATCAGGTGAGATCAGGTGAGATCAGGTGAGGTCAAGTGAGGTCAGGTCAGGTCAGGTCAGGTCAGGTCAGGTCAGGTCAGGTGATGCCAGGTGAGGTCAGGTGAGGTCAGGTGAGGCCAGGTGAGGTGAGGTCAGGTGAGGTCAGGTGAGGTCAGGTGAGGTCAGGTGAGGTCAGGTGAGGTCAGGTGAGGTCAGGTGAGGTCAGGTGAGGTCAGGTGAGGTCAGGCGAGGTCAGGTGAGGTCAGGTGAGGTCAGGTGAGGTCAGGTGAGGTCAGGTGAGGTCAGGTGAGGTCAGGTGAGGTCAGGTGAGGTCAGGTGAGGTCAGGTGAGGTCAGGTGAGGTCAGGTGAGGTCAGGTGAGGTCAGGTGAGGTCAGGTGAGGTCAGGTGAGGTCAGGTGAGGTCAGGTGAGGTCAGGTGAGGTCAGGTGAGGTCAGGTGAGGTCAGGTGAGGTCAGGTGAGGTCAGGTGAGGTCAGGTGAGGTCAGGTGAGGTCAGGTGAGGCCAGGTGAGGCCAGGTGAGGTCAGATGAGGTCAGGTGAGGTCAGGTGAGGCCAGGTGAGGTCAGGTGAGGTCAGGTGAGTGATGCGAAGCACAGGGCGCCGTCCGCAGGCGGATGGCAGGATCAAATTGCCGGCGACGTGCTGTTCCAGCAATGGACCATGGTGCACGTTTGAGGTGGCTAAATGACATACAACTGCAGTCGGTGTATTCACAGCATATTGCTCGGTAGGAATTCAACATAGAGCATCACAAAAGTATGCCAATATCAGAACTGACAATGTTAAAGCACAAATAAATGTGTCGGGGTATTACACCTAGCAATAATATATTTTGAAGTGTTGTAGCCCACGCCACTGGGTACTGACCTCGCTGTTTTTCCTTCTTATGCCCGCCGTCTGCTGCACGCTGATCCGTCTCGCCATCTTCTTTCTTCTGCTCTGCACCAGCAGACTCTGTACTGACTGTGGTACCATCTTCAGATGCTCCCTCTTCAGAGAGCTTTATTCGCTTTGCAGTTACATCTTCAGAGAGACTGTTCTTTCCTTCCTGATTGGGACGATCGTCAGCATAATGGCCCTTGTTGACCTCGCCTGCCTTGTTGATAGGGAGGAGGTACCTGTAATGTTGTGTGGTGTTATTGTTCTGGTAGAGCTACTATTGTGACCCATTCTACTGGTCATTTCCTTGCTAACATGTATGACATTGGGGGAAAGGTTGTCCACACCATGATATTTTGTGAAGGAGTCAGCCTATGGCAGAAAACATGACACGAAGGACAAGCAGAATTTCTGAGTGGTAAGGCGCATAAGGTGCTATGAATTAATGTTGACCTTGGTCACTTGTTACTGAAGAAGATAGGCATACCTCTAGGTCAGTGAAAGGTCACCAGGGATCACCCACAATCAAAGTGAAATTGCATTTGTTTAAAACACATACTTACTCAGCTTTGATAGCTGCCTCCCCTGGCCTGTGCACAGGCTGGTTATCTTCACAATTCGTTTTTGACTCACTCTCCTGGTCCATCACTCACTGAAAAACAGCAGGCTTATCATACCAGCAAATATCATGTGTAGCCGCTATACCCAGTCAGCAATGCCCGTGTGGGGCTGGGCTGGAGCTGATGTGGAGCTGATGTGGGGCTGATCGTGTGGGGCTGATCGTGTGGGGCTGATCGTGTGGGGCTGATCGTGTGGAGCTGATGTGGGGCTGATCGTGTGGGGCTGATCGTGTGGGGCTGATCGTGTGGGGCTGATCGTGTGGGGCTGATCGTGTGGGGCTGATCGTGTGGAGCTGATGTGGGGCTGATCGTGTGGGGCTGATCGTGTGGGGCTGATCGTGTGGGGCTGATCGTGTGGGGCTGATCGTGTGGGGCTGATCGTGTGGGGCTGATCGGGCTTCTGCTGGGCAAGCCTGAGTATCTGCTTGGGCTGGACTTGGGCAAACCCCCGCCGCTGCTCGGCGAATGACACAGGAAGCCAAGCAGAGCCACAGTTAAACCCGATTGGGCCCCGCTCGGGGAAGCCCAAGCATAGCTGGGACGAATAGTGTGGGCCCGCGCTGTGTCCAACCAGGGCCCACTCAGGTCTGCCTGCCTGCCACTGAGCATGCCCGAGTTCTGCCCATTGCGCTCGGGCTAGCCTGGTTTCTGCCCAAGCAGCTTGGGCTGTACTGTGGCAAGCCCAAGTCCAGCCCGAGTAAAATGTTGACTGGGTATGCATATTATGCAAGTGAAATGACAACAAAAAGTCTGGTGGTATTAACATGTCTCTTCCTAAGATTCTCTTCCCATAATATTATATACTTAATAGCTGAGCTGATCCATATCAGATCATAGGCGTACCCAGGGGGGGGGGGCAAACGGGGCAATTGCGCCCCCCCCCCCCCCCCTGAAAGTCTGCATGTGCCCCCTTTGGTCGAAAAAATGAATGATTTTTTGTTTGCTTTTTAGAGAAAATTATGAAAATATGCCCCTATAAAAATATAGTGGGCCAAATTTGGTGAGTTTTGTTTTGGTTGGGGTACCTTATGCCCCCCTGATAAAAAATGCCCCCTCCTGGAGTGAATCCTGGGTACACCACTGTATCAGATAAGGATTAAGGAGGGAAATCAAAATTCCTTCACTTTCAACATTTTTCAGCAGAAAAACAACTGCTGGACAAGAAATAACATCTTATTTGCATATTGAGGGGAGGAGTAATTTCAAAACCAGCATTCAAAAACAATGTTCTGCTTAAAATATTATTTCAAGGAGTAAATACACTCAGAATGGTCTGGACCTGGAGGTCCACCTACAATTCTCAGCATCTTTATGGAGCACATGCTGCATCCAGGATCTCCATTAAGAATAGCTTGATATTGCTCCAAAAGCTACTGGCACCCCTCCTCAACAGTTGATCTGCTGTTTATTTGGCAGTCTAGTTCAGTGTCCCAAAATGTGTTGATTTGGGTGGGAAATGACACCCAAATGAGAATAATCTTCCACTTGTATGCCTCCTTTTAGAAGTAATTTTTGTACTCCCAATTTATGGAGCGTGATATTGATTATGACATAAAAATAATTAAATATGGACTAAAAATGCATGATTTCTACGAAAACTATTGGTTTTGATAATCAAAATATGAATAGATAGTGTACCATTTTCGACATAATATTCCACTCTCATGGTCTTTTTTTGGCTCAAATTTTCCGCTCGGACACCCAAGCAAAATTAAATTTTGGGACACTGGTCTAGTTAATTATCAGGCTGTACTTAAAGGGAATAGTTCACCTTTAACCCACCATTGACTGGGGGGGGGGGTGTAACGCCCCCCCCCCCCTGATGAACTTTTGTAATAACTAAAAAAACAATAGTGCTATCAACGTGAAACTTCGGGTACCACTTCTACATCGATTATACGTCTTCTGTAAAAAAAATAAAGCATTTTCGTCGAAAAAAAATTCGAATTATAGCGAATTTAGTGACGTCGACGATTTAGTGACTTCGATTTAGCGAATTTAGTGGCGATTTAGTGACGTTTTAGACACGAGTTTTACACCAAAATCAACTAAACTTTAACAGACCGTACAAATGCCATATTTTGAGAAAAATGCAATCCAAAAACGTCAAAAGATAGAGAATGGCAAGGGCTACAACATGGCTATCTCGGATTTTTGCACACACAAAAAAAAATTGAGACAAATGCCCACAAACCAATTTCTCATAGATATAAGAAAACGGAATATATGTCAGAGAAACACATGGGAAACTACTATACCAAATTTAAAATGATATTACCATTTTTAACTGACCTATGGCATCTAAAGTATGGGTAACTCATGACGTCATATTTTGTAATTGCTTTTTTGTTTGCTTTTATTGACCAGATACAGACAAGACAAATAAATGCTACCACTGTATTTCTGAGACAAAACTGGTCTAGAAACATGCCTTTTTATTTAGATTTATCAATTTCAAATTTTGACCTTCAGTGACCTTAACTTGACCTGAACTTGACATTAACTTCACATGAATGAAGTCAGGTGGTAAAATGACTATCACTATCGAATTATACGTGGAAAATAACCCATAAAACATGTGCTGCATGACTTTCGTAGATATTTTGCGCATAGTGACCTTTTGTGACCTGACCTTGACCATGGATAAAGTAAGTATGGTTAGATCACTGCCCACTTTCCATTGTTATCCGCAACCACGCGCAGCCGCTGCCGTTTCCCGTACTACGAAAACGACAGCTAGTATACCGCCCGTCCCGTGGTAGGCTGCAACCGTCCGCCCTCCCCCCCCCCCCCCTAAAATAAAAAATGCGCCCTAGGTGCAGTTCCTCATTTTTCTGGATGACGTTCAATTGAAATGTACGAAACACATTTGACCAGAACAAATAGGGTATGTGAGCATCCATAATTCTGGACACATCCTTACACCAAACTTGTCATGCTTTTAGCATTCTCTAGTGTGTTGGTGTTGTCTACATCGCATTGTTTACCCTACAAATACAGGCTCATAATTTTACAGGCTCATAATTTTGGGTGCAATGGGTCCATATGAGTTTTCTGTTAAATGAGTGTATGTTCATGATTGTAATTAAAGGGACTGTCCCACCTTTTTGAAAGTTGCCGAATCACACTTCATTGTATGTCTACATGGCAGGCGAGGTCAGCTGAACATGTTCGGTGCACTTTTTCCGAGAAAAAAAATTATTGGAAAGATATTCAGCTTTTAGTTTAGAGCGGAAAGTTGGGTTGGTGACGTCATATGCTTATTTTCAATAACAGGGAAATCCTTTGTGCTGTCAAATGTATGGCACAATTTTTGTTGACATCTATTGCGCAGAAAAAGCGAACCACCCGGTGTCTAGATTGGCTTAGATTGCAAACCACGCGGGGATCGAGAAATGAAAGACGAAAATATTCCAAGGCTGACCTTAAAACAAGTCGACTATCATTACCAGTTGGGTAGAGAGACGACGCTGTCGGTTTAGAGGCCCTATTCAAATACACATGGGCCTATTTTTTTTACAGATGTCAAAATCAAACTCTAATATCTTTTTGATTAGATCATTGTGGTTGTTTTAACTGCTACCATACTTAATTGCAATGCCAAGCCATCAAAATGGCTATCTCAACTCAAATCGTATGTTAAGGTTTTATCTGTGTTTTATCTGTGTGACTTCGCCCATAAATGGTTCACCCCGTCGGCGATGATGTTAAATAAATAAATAAAAATAAATAAGGTGGGATAGTCCCTTTAATGTTTTGATTTATGTATGACAGCCATACTTCATTATTATTGTATATTATGTTGATAATAATTATTATTATTAAATCATCCACTTTTTTATTTAACTTCACTCAGCAAGCTTCTAAATCTGAATTAAATGGGTTCCATGATTGTGTCATGTGGGAATGGAATGAAAGGTGGTTAAAGGGAATAAGTCACCTTGAAAGTTGTCTTGAAATTTGGCTATACAGGGTATTTCGAGCTGGATAAAACGAATATGACATTTGTTTGGACGATAGATGGATATCTGTCGAAAAATGGGCATGTTTCTCTTTTCTCCTTCATGGCCATACAAAACTTCATGACAATTATGACATCATGTATATGGTAGCTTGGATATGGAAACTACTGCACACAATAACGATGGACTTTAGGCATATGTACGCAGGCTGCTTGTAACGTAGGCAACCGTTGTGAGGACCCGAAACAAGCGTTGTGTCCTGATCGGGGCACGAAACATCGTCTTCTAAAAGGGGCCCACTAGTCCTGTGTCGAAATTACTCAGCGTAGGGAGCTATTTTTTTCCTCACACAACCCATTTTTCGATCTGCCCTACAAATCTGCTATCTCAGTTCAAAACCCCATGTTAACCCAGCATTGACTGGGGTCTCAGCAGAACACCATTGACTGGGGGTGGGGGGGGGGGGGGGGGGGGTAGAGGGCGTTAAACGCCCCATGGTTATCTTCCGAACCAATGATCGCAGCGAGACGCGCATGGCGGCAATCAAAAGCCGCCATGCTCGTTCGATTGCCGACATCGAATGAGACGAATCTAAAGCAAACTCAAAAATGTAACAGTAGGTCAAATGTCAGGTCACGGTCAGGTCAAAGGTCAAAATCGACGTATTTGAGTGTATGGGTCATAAAGACGAGGCGAGAAACCATGTGACGGGCCCCGTCGCATGGTTTCTCGCCTTCCGGTGATATTGAGATGAACCAGATTAAGTTTAAATGCATTCGGGAAGCTCTCACAAGCACTTATGACATGTTGGTTCCACCGATGGACATCATGCCTGGTAATTTGTGCCCATATATGTAGGAACGTCACCGTGGTAGGCTGTGTCCCGTACTACAAAACAACAGCTAGTACCGCTCTGTGGTCTCTAAATTGCGTATGATTTCTATCCGTACTTAATTTATCCATGCCTTGACCTTGACCTTTGCCAACAATCTCACTTTAGCTCATGTGGGATGTGTATCATACCTTTGGCAGTCGGCCGCCCGTCGGACGGGCGGCCGTCTAAGCATTGCGGCCTACCACGGGGCGGGCAATATACTGGCTGTCAATGGGGTACCTAAACTGAAATCAAATTGAGTTGCTCTTTTGAAGTACGGCCCTACTGCATTACTGGGAGTGGTTATCATGTGCATGTGCAAGCACAAGCAGGTATTCACAGAGTTAACTCAGACCGCCAGCTGGCCTGTGCACACGGATGGAGGTCCCCCAGGGCCTCAACTCGGCCCTCAGCTAGCATGTAACTCAGTTGGAGACACAGTAGGGAAATACTCTAAAAATAGAGCACTCTAATTTGAGATTTTAATGGATCAATCACACAAATAAGGTATTTTTTAAATGGCTATTGTGTAGCACTGCAACCACTTGACGACCCTAGAGGGCATGTATGTCAAGAAAAACTTCAAACTTTGCTTGAAGATGGGTCACATTAAATGTATGAATATGTCACTGGCAGGAAACAGTCTAAATCCTTGCTCTATTTTTAGAACACCTGCTGTTGTCTGGTGCTGAAACGCTCAATAGAGCTGATAATCCAAAATTAGTGTGCTGGCCAGCATGCATACTCAATAATTAGAGCAAATTGGGCCAAGCACGCCATAATGTTCCCTCACTTTTCGGAAGTTTGCAATTACAAACACATTTTCAATATGCATCTGGATTTTTTCAGACTTGCAAAGGAAAAGCCATGATCATTGATAATTTGTGTATCCTATATTATCCTTATTTTATGACATTTTGCTACAATTTATTATATTTTGTATATTGTATATTGTATATATTGTATTGTATATTGTATATTGTATATATAAGTATTTTTGGTAAAAAGTGTTCATAAAGGCGGTCTAATTTTAGATCATTTACATGCATGTATATGGCAGGCTCTGCTCCGACGTCACCTGCTCTATTTTTGGAGCGCTCCATTTTTAGAGTATTTATCTACTGTCTCCGGCGATATTCCGCTTTTGCACACCTTTATATAGGCAAATTGAATATTGTATACTAATTCTACACAGCTGATTTCATCAGAACTGTACTCAAAACCGGGACATTACCAGTACTTACCTGACAATAATGATTTTTAACACCCGCCAATAGCCTCAGCCGACCGCCCGTAACCCCGCAACGACTCTGCCATTACAATTAAATGTAAACAACAAGGGCGCATAAATGCGTCAGATACTGGCTATCATATGACGTCATATGAATCTGGTCGACCACTAAACCCTATCACGCTCAATCCCGGCGGCTGCTATTTGCTTTTTATAGTCATAATGGCTACGAGCGAATCTTAGGTTTCGTCCCGATTACGGCTACGAACGAATCTTAGGTTTCGTCCCGATCGGACTTAATGACTACGAGAGAATCTTAGGGTTCGTCCCGATCGGACTTAATGGCTACAAGCGAATCTTAGGGGGACTTGTATTTGAGACCGAAGGTTGGCCGTGCAGCGGTCGCTACCACGATGTGCCCTTACTGGATACATATCTGATGCATTTCACACACAAAACAGCCCATGTTGTTTACATTCCAGTAGTAATGGCAGAGTCGTTGCGGTTGGCTGAGGCAATTGACGGGTGATAAAAATAATTATTGTCAGGTAATTACTGAGAATGTCCCTGTTTTGAGTGCAGTTCTGATGAAATCAGACATGTAGAATTAGTATACAATATTCAATTTTCCTATAAAAATGTGTGCAAAAGCGGAATATGACCCTGTCTCCAACTGAACTGGAGAAATTGTGGTATTATTTTGGAGTTGGTACAAAAGCAGATATATATAAGTAATGGTTTCCCTGCAGCTTTTAGATGTGCTGATTCCAAATATGATACTCATTATTGGCACAAACAAACTATTACAGTACAATAATGTAAATATTTACCAACAGATTCGCTGCCGCTCCTCACCAGACGCAATGCTGTTGTGAACTATGGCCAATTGATAGTCGGAGGCTGCTGATTGGTTGGTTAACACCACAAGACTATCCTGCATAAGCAGGATAGAAGGAGACCTCAGGGCCCTCAGGGCCTCCATGTGTAAGCGCAGCACAAATACATTGGGTAATATATTTATGCCAAAGGGTTACGTTTTGTCTATGAGGGTCGGGGGTCCACCGTCCAAGGGGGTGACAGCCACCCAGTAGGTTTCACAGCACAGTGAGTGAATGCGAGCGGAACATTCTAAATGTGGGTCCCTTCGACCGTAATGGCTGTAAAGGTAAGGTCAGGTTCTATTATGTTATTACAATTGTTCTTCCCAACAGTTCATTTGCACCACACATGGGTATCAGATTTGGAATCAGCACATACAAAACTAAAAAAAAATGCTCAATTTATCCATGAAACAGGCGTTGGATTTATATTAAATTTGTACTGAAATTGCTCCTCCAGTGACCAAATTTTGCTCTTCCAGTGAGAGCAAAAAGCATAGGTAAAATATAAATATACTGTCTGTAAAATATAAATTGCCGGTGACCTACATATGCTTATATTTTTCTGTTTAAGTAGAATTACCAGCCGTACTCCCTATCTCGCGTATAGCAGTATCTAGGGCCTTGGCGTATAGCAAGCGCAGACACGGCACGGGACGATTCACGTGGATCACGGTAGATAAAATCCCTAGTGTTCTATTGCCATGATAAAATCCGGGGGGTCCAAAGTCCATATGGCAGCAGCGTACATTTTCCTACTAGGCCATAGGGTTCCATGTTAAAAAGCCATTTTACGGGCCCACGGCTTTTTTTTTACCTGCAACCGATACGACAATAAAAAGTAGCTAGAAATGAAGAGTGAACATTTTTCTTTCGATTTCCGGGTTCAAATGTGTACGCCGTGAGGTTCGTTTTCGAGCTATTAAGCATCTCGTGAACCCATGCAGATCAAGCTATGGCCAAGCGCAGGCACGTAGCCAAGGGGAGGGCGGCGGGGGCGGCCGCACCCCCTCCCCCCCCCCCCCCTGGAGGCCAGGAGGGCCCTTTTTGGCTCGCGAGGGCCCTTTTCGGCGCGCGCAGCGCGCCGAAAAGGGCCGACGAGACCGCGCGAAGCGCGGTATCAAAGGCTCTTTACTACACGAAGCGTGGTCTTTAGAGAGTTTAGAGGACTTCAGAGGCCCTTTAGGGCCACCAGGGCCCTCTCTGAAAGACTAGAGGGCCCCTTGGACGTTCAAAAGAGCCCTGTGCATGTCAGAGGGGCCCCTGGCCAGACCGAAAGGGCCCCTGAGCAGGTCAGAGGGCCCCCTGAGCACGTCGAACGGGCCCCCTGAACACGTCGAATGGGCCCCTAGCCAGCACAGAGGGGCCCCTGGGCATGTCGACAGGGCGACAAAGCGGCCAGCGCAGTCCTTTGCCAGGTCATAAGGGCCCCTGAACAGGTTAGAGGGCCCCTGGACAGACCAGAGGGCCCCTGGGAAGCTAAGAGGGCCTCTTTGCAGGTCAGAGGGGCCTTGACCAGACCGAAATGGCACCTAGGTGGGTCAGAAGGGCCCCTGAACATGCCGAATGAGCCCCTAGCCAGCACGGAGGGGCCCCAGGGCAGGTCGGAGGGCCCTCGGAGCATGTCGCAAGGCGACAAAGCAGCCAGTGCAGTCCCTTGCTAGGTCGGAAGGGCCCCTTAGAAGGTTAAAGGGCCCCTGGAGAGACCAGAGGACCCCTGGAAAGTTAAAAGGGCCCCTGCGCAGATCGGAGGGCCCCTGACCAGACCGAAAGGACCCCTGTGCGGGTGAGAAAGGCCCCTGAACATGCAGAAGTGGCCCCTGGCCAGCACGGAGGGGCTCCAGGGCAGGTCGGAGGGCCCCTTGAGCATGTCGGCAGGGTGACAAAGCAGCCAGCGCAGGCCGACCAGAAGAGTCGCTGGGCCGGTCGGAGGGGCTCCTGGGCAAGTCAGAGGGGCCCCTGGCTAGACCGAAAGGATCCCTGGGCCGGTCGGAAGGCCTCTTGAACATGCCGGATGAGTTCCTAGCCTAGCCAGACTGGAGGGGCCCCTGGGCAGGTCGGAGGGCCCCCGGAGCAGGGGCGGCGGATTGCGGGGGCAGGGTACCCAAAATTCCCCCCAGTCGAAAATCCTGGGGGCAAAGGGTAGTTTTGCCCCCCCCCCCTAATATTTTAGCCTGCTCAATCTGGGGGCAACATGACCCTTCCCCTCCCAGGATTTGCATTTGAGGGGGATTTTGGGTACCATGCGCCCCGCAATTCGCCGCCCCTGCCCCTGAGAATGTCGGCAGGGCGACAAAGCATCCAGTGCAGTCCCTGGCCAGGTCGGAAGGACCTCTGAAAAGGCCGAATGGGTCCCTTGACACACAAGAGGGGCTTCTTGGAAGGTCAGAGGAGTCTCGGGTGAGACCGGAAGGGTCAAAGCACGTAGAGATCCCAGATGAAGATTAAATACAAAGAGGACTAACTCCACAATAAAAAATATTAAACGCGGAGATTTCGCGTATATTGTAACACCCTTCTTCAGGGTGCTACAATATACCCGAAAGATCCGACTTTATTTTTTTCTGTAGAGTAAGCCCTCTTTGTATTATATATATATATATATATATATATATATATATATATATATATATATATATATATATATATATATATATATATATATATATATATATATATATATATATATATATATATATCACCCACCCCCATATCATGTCTTTTCGCTTCGCGGATCCCAGATGAGTCCCTGAACAGGACAAAAGGGCGTAGAAAGGTCAGAGGGACCCCTAGACGATCTGAAGGGACCTTGGGCCTTTCAACAGTAAGAATACAGTTGTACAGGGAATAAGACTCAACATTTTCGCGATTTAACTACAAATTCAATTATATGCGGGTTAGGAAAAAATCGGTCAGTTTCTCGGCGCATTTATGTGTTATGTTGCTACTTTCCTATATTATTGGGCAAAATAGTTCACTTTAGCACATTTTCCCCGCACTTTTAAACGCACAATGTAGCAATTTTAGAGGTCCGCACCATACGCAATGCGACGCATTGATGAGAAAGCAACCCAGGGCATAAAACTCAAAATTTTCGCGCCGCTCCGCGGCGCAATTTTTTTAAGAGTTCCAGGTCTTGAGCTTAACAAAAATATTCCAAGTTAGTATAGCTGATTCCAAATTCGTGTCGCTGGTTCCAAAGTTGATGTGGCAGTTTGCTACCTCCAGCTCCTAAACGTTGGTATGGCCCATGCCATACCTGCCATACTGCATTTTCCAGCCTTGTAACGTGCCTTTTTATGCGTTTTTTTGGCGGGGGGCCTTTTAACGCTTGGGAAGGGGCCCTTTCAACGCTCGGGAAGGGGCCCTTTCGAGCGCCGCCCCTCCCTGGACGAAATCCTGGCTACGTGCCTGGCCAAGCGCGGATTCGAATCCCGCTGCAGACAACACTTTTTCAATTCGACGGAATGAGGCAACGACGTGAATAGTCACTGACTGTGGCCTTTTTGAAATATTATATCATTGCTAATGATCTCATGATATCAACTAAATAATTAATGTATTATATATTCATTTATGCATTTATTATTTAGTTATTATCATGTGAGAAGACAATTATTAATGCAATAATATTAAATATAGGTATCGTACGTGATTATAAATATCATATTTTAGGCAACATACTGTGGCAAAAAGTCCGACATCAGTATTCTTGATTTGCACTATATTATATATATATATATATATATATATATGTATATATATATATATATATATATATACATATATATATATATATATATATATATATATATATATATATATATATATATATATATATATATATATATATATATATATATATATATATATATATATATATATATATATATATATATATATATATATATATATATATATATATATATATATATATATATATATATATATATATATATATATATATATATATATATATATATATATATATATATATATATATATATATATATATATATATATATATATATATATATATATATATATATATATATATATATATATATATATATATATATATATATATATATATATATATATATATATATATATATATATATATATATATATATATATATATATATATATATATATATATATATATATATATATATATATATATATATATATATATATATATATATATATATATATATATATATATATATATATATATATATATATATATATATATATATATATATATATATATATATATATATATATATATATATATATATATATATATATATATATATATATATACTATATATATATATATATATATATATATATATATATATATATATATATATATATATATATATATATATATATATATATATATATATATATATATATATATATATATATATATATATATATATATATATATATATATATATATATATATATATATATATATATATATATATATATATATATATATATATATATATATATATATATATATATATATATATATATATATATATATATATATATATATATATATATATATATATATATATATATATATATATATATATATATATATATATATATATATATATATATATATATATATATATATATATATATATATATATATATATATATATATATATATATATATATATATATATATATATATATATATATATATATATATATATATATATATATATATATATATATATATATGTAGATGTAGATGTAGATGTAGATGTAGATGTAGATGTAGATGTAGATGTAGATGTATATGTAGATGTATATGTATATGTAGATGTAGATGTAGATGTATATGTATATGTATATGTATATGTATATGTATATGTATATGTATATGTATATGTATATGTATATGTATATGTATATGTATATGTATATGTATATGTATATGTATATATATACCTACCTAGACCTAGACCTAGACCTAGACCTAGACCTAGACAGAGATAGAGATATATAGACATAGACAGACATAGACAGACATAGACAGACATAGACAGACATAGACAGACATAGACAGACATAGACAGACATAGACAGACATAGACAGACATAGACAGACATAGACATAGGCATAGACATAGACATAGACATAGACATAGACATAGACATAGACATAGACATAGACATAGACATAGACATAGACATAGGCATAGGCATAGGCATAGGCATAGGCATAGGCATAGGCATAGGCATAGACATAGACATAGACATAGACATAGACATAGACATAGACATAGACATAGACATAGACATAGACATAGACATAGACATAGACCTAGACCTAGACCTAGACCTAGACCTAGACCTAGACCTAGACCTAGACCTAGACCTAGACCTAGACCTAGACCTAGACATAGACATAGACATAGACATAGACATAGACATAGACATAGACAGACATAGACAGACATAGACAGACATAGACAGACATAGACATAGACATAGACATAGACATAGACATAGACATAGACATAGACATAGACATAGACATAGACATAGACATAGACATAGACATAGACATAGACATAGACATAGACATAGCCATAGACATAGGCATAGGCATAGGCATAGGCATAGGCATAGACATAGACATAGACATAGACATAGACATAGACATAGACCTAGACCTAGACATAGACCTAGACCTAGACCTAGACATAGACATAGACATAGACATAGACATAGACATAGACATAGACATAGACATAGACATAGACATAGAACTGACAAAAAAATACATAATTCAATTGTAAATACATTCTACGAACTAACCAGAAACTGGAACATAAAGCGAGACGCGGACCAATAAATACCCTGCCGCCGGTGACGAAGAATGCCACTGCACGGGAGTGAATGCAAAGGCCGTACAAATCTGTATTATTCTTGATTGAATCACGAACGCAATACTTGCCGCGAATGTCGTGCATCCATATTTGGTATATTATTCCAAATCTGGTAGTGACCTTCATTTGTTGGTATGTTTTCTAGTTTTTATAGTTTATTTTAGTATATACTAAAAAAAACTTTGGAGTACCCAGTGTTCTATTGCCCTGATAAATTAGTCCCCACCAGTAATGGTTGGCAGCACTCGGGCGTTTGGGCGTTAAAAACCTACGTCATCATACCTACATCATAGGGTTCCCATGTTAAATCGATTATTTTAAAACAAGGCTGGCTCGTAACCTATGGTACATATTTTTAATCTGACTTCTGGAACAGATAGCTACAATCCTTAGCTACAACGTTTCCTTTTCTAAATTTGCGATATTCCGAGTGTAAAGGGGATAAATTGGCTTGGCCCTTGGGGGTTAAAAAATGTCGGAACGACCGCTGACCGCTTCCAAATACTGAAATACAGTACTTAAATATACACTACTTCGACTACTACTTCGTAGTACAATTTAATATGACCGATTCCAAATGCTACTACACGTACTGCAAATACACCACTTTGACTACTACTTCGTATATTTGCTGGCGTTTAATTCAATAAATAAAGATATATTCTTTGGAAATACAAGTAATTGATAGCAAACAATACCAAGCACGCCTGTCTGCGCTGGCGCCAGCGACGACAGGCCGCCCTCAACTGGCGCCCCTGTTCTTCGTCACTGACCGCCTCCGTGACTGCCGGCTGCTGGTGGACACGGGGGCGCAGGTCAGTGTCCTGCCTCCCCGCGCCCTGGGTCGAGGCGACGCTGTCCAGGCGCTGGACGCCCCACGGCTCGAGGCTGCCAACGGCTCAGAGATCCGCTTGCATGGAGCTGTCGCCACCACCATTCAGCTGGGGGCGACCACATTCAGCTGGACTTTCCTCGTTGCTGATGTGTCCTCGGCCATCCTGGGAGCCGACTTCCTGGCGCACCACCGAATCACCGTCGACATGCGGAGGCAGGCTATCCGGACCGAGCATGGCGCAACATGCGCTGTCGGCACTCCAACCGACACATGCTCCCTGGGAGTCCGGACCTGTGCCGCGCCCGACTACCACAACATTCTGCAAGAGTTCCCGCGGGTCACGCTGACCTCGACACGTCTGCTGCCCGTTCAGCACAGTGTCACGCACCACATCGTGCCCCGTGGGTCTCCCAAGGTCGGGCGTCCCCGCCGGCTCGCCCCTGACCGCCTGCAAATCGCCCGCAGCGAGTTTGAGAAGATGCTGGAGCTTGGCGTCGCTCGTCCGTCGCAGAGCAGCTGGGCGGCGCCCCTGCACTTGACGCCCAAGAAGGAGCCTGGCCAGTGGCGGCCGTGCGGTGACTACCGTGTCCTGAATGCTGCCACTGTCCCCGACCGCTACCCGGTGCCCTACGTCCAGGACTGCGCCGCCAACCTCCATGGCTGTAAGGTGTTCTCAAAAATCGACCTTGTGCGTGCCTACCACCAGATCCCGGTGGAGCCGGAGGACATCCCGAAGACAGCCATCACGGCTCCTTTCGGGCTCTTCGAGATGACTCGGATGGCGTTCGGTCTGCGCAACGCTAGCCAGACTTTTCAGCGTTTCATGGACGAGGTGATGAGGGGTCTGGCCTGCTGCTTCGTCTACCTAGACGACATCCTGGTGGCCAGCACGTCGCACGAAGAACATCGCCACCATCTCCGCCAGGTCCTCGAGCGGCTCAATCTGTACGGCGTGACGCTGAACCCCGCCAAGTGCGTCTTCGGCGCCAACCGACTCAGCTTCCTAGGGCATGATGTATCACAGGACGGCATCGCCCAGCTTCCGGACAAGGTCGTGGCGGTGCAGGACTTCCCGCGCCCCACGACGCAGACCCAGCTCCGGCGCGTGATCGGCATGGTAACCTACTACCACCGGTTCCTGCCAAGTGGTGCTGCTCTCCTCCGCCCGATCCATCACCTCATCGACCCGAAGAAGAAGAAGTCGGCCCCACTCCAATGGACGCCAGACGCCGAGGACGCCTTCCACCGCGTGAAGGCCGCCCTGTCGGAAGCCGCCAGGCTGGCGCATCCCTCGCCCGGCGCCGCCCTCAGCCTGCAGGTCGACGCCTCGGACACCGGCGTCGGCGCGGTGCTGCAGCAGCACGTCGGCGGCGAGTGGGCGCCACTGGCGTTCTTCTCCAAGACGCTGCAGCCGGCGGAGACTCGGTACAGCACTTTCGGCCGGGAGCTGCTGGCGGTGTACCTCGCCGTGCGGCACTTCAAACACTCTCTGGACGGCCGCGATTTTATCATCTTCACCGACCACAAAGCACCAGTGTCGGCCATCAGCTCCGGCTCGTCCTCCTACTCTCCGCGGGAGATCCGGCACCTGGACTACGTTTGCCAGTTCAGCACCGACGTCCCCCACGTGCCCGGCCAGGACAACGCCGTAGCGGATGCGCTATCCCACACCATCTCCGTGCTGCGGTCGCCCGAGCCTCGCCTCCACGATTTCGACGACCTGGCCGCCGCCCAACAAGAGGACCAAGAGCTGCTCCGGTTCCTGGACACGGAGCATGGTCTGCAGGTGCGCGCCGTGCCTCTCGCGAGCGGGCGCACCCTGCTCTGTGACGAGTCGACCGGCTCTGCTCGTCCCCTCATCCCAACCTCTCTCCGAAGACTCCACTTCAAGCTGCTGCACGGCCTGTCACACCCCAGCGTCCGGGCGAAGCAGGCCCTGCTGTCCCGCCGAGTGGTGTGGCCCGGCATGCGCAAGGACGTCGGCGACTGGTCTCGCAGCTGCATACCCTGCCAGCGGGCCAAGGTTCACCGCCACGTCCGCGCGCCGGTCGCCACGTGGACGCCACCGGCCGGGCGGTTCGAGAAGGTCCACATCGACCTTGTGGGCCCGCTGCCGCCGTCTGAGGGGCAGTCATACCTGCTCACCTGCGTGGACCGATTCACGCGATGGGTGGAAGCCATCCCCATCCCAGACATCAGGACGGCGACGGTCGCCAACGCCTTCGTGTCCGGCTGGGTCGCTCGGTTTGGCGTCCCGACCCGCGTCACCACCGATCGGGGCTCGCAATTCGAGTCACGGCTGTGGCAGGAGCTGTCGGCCCTCCTCGGCTGCACCCGGTACCGCACCACCAGCTACCACCCACAAAGCAACGGCCTCGTGGAACGGGTCCACCGGCAGCTGAAGGGCGCGCTCCGGGCGCACAGCAACGCCAGCTGGACCCAGACGCTGCCGCTGGTGCTGCTGGGGATGCGGTCGGCACTGAAGGAGGACCTTGGCTGCACCACCTCCGAGCTGGTGTACGGCTAGACACTCCGTCTTCCGGGCGAATTCCTGGGAGAAACGCCCACCACCGTCATCACGGACCCGCCTCCTACGCAACGGGGCTCCGCCAGAACATGCAGCGGCTGCAGCCAGTCGTGCCGAGAGCTTCTGCGGCACATCGCCCCAGCTTCGTGCCCCGGACGCTCGCCGCCGCTACCCACGTGTTCGTCAGGCGCGAGTCGCGCACCTCCATGGAATGCCCGTACGACGGGTCATTCCCCGTCCACAGCAGGGACGACAAGACCATCACGATCTTAAAGGAAATAGTTCACCTTCGGAATTTTTTCAGAACACGATTTTATTATATTTGTTAATACAGTTTCTTTTTTTCTTTTTAAAAATGGTCTTACATCGCGCCAATTCAGGACAGAAGGTTGTAAATTATTTATTTTATGGTGTGCGTTATTGGTCTGCGCATGCTCCATGGCAGTGTTGACACTTTCAGACGGTACGGTACATCATATATGCGCCGTATTCCTTCACCAAAAAGTCAAATATCTTCGGCTGGAGTCTTTTCAGCCAAGAAAAGTTCCAGATAAGGATTTCTCAACACGGGCTACAAAACTGCTATTTCAGTTCAAAACCCATGTTGAAGGTGAACGATTTCCTTTAAAGGAAATAGTTCACCTTCGGATTGTTTTCAGAACACGATTTTATTATATTTTTGAATACAGTTTCTTTTTTTATTTTCAAAAATGGTCCTACATCGCGCCAATTCAGGACAGAAGGTCGTAAATCATTAATGTTATGGTGTGCGTTATTGGTCTGCGCATGCTCCATGGCAGTGCTGGCACTCTCAGACGGTATGGTATATCATATATGCGCCGAATTCCTTCGCCAAAAAGTCAAATATCTTCGGCTGGAGAGTCTTTTTCAGTCAAGGAAACTTGCAGATAGGGGTTTCCAAACATGTGTTACAAAACAGCTATCTCAGTTTAAAACTAATGTTGAAGGTGAACTATTTCCTTTAAGAGGCAGCCGCCGAGACCGCGTCTCCATCGACCGGGTCAAACCGGCGTTCATGGACGCGACGTCGGACCCGCCGCCCGCCGCAACTGCCGGACCCCGCAGCGACAGCACAGAGCTGCTGTCCAGCGGCCCGCTGTTGCTGCTGCCGCCCATTGTCCCTCCAGCGCCACGCCCCCTCCCCCCGCCCCTTCCCCCGCCGCCTCTTCCACCGTGCCTGCGTGCCACGAGGAGTGGACGAATCGTTCGGCCTCCCGCCAGATTCCAACACGTCACGTTCGCCAGTGACGTGTCTGGGGGGAGGTGGTGTAGCGGACGTCACGCCGCGGCTTGATGTCTTATGTTTGTATTATTAAGTGTCTTGTATTATTTAACTGCTGCGTATCTTCCTTTCACCTTCGCGCACCACAGTTGTCAACCGGCGGCCGCATTCCGCCAGTTCGGCAGAATAACTTCTAGAACAAATGAATACATATTATCTAATGATCTAACTTATATATTGCTAATTCTATTTACCTGTCGTTCGTTTTCTTACTTCATATTTCGCGCACTACTCGTCTTATTTCGTTTCATGTAATTCTGTATGCGCGTTCGGGATTTTAGTATTTGTTTGGTACCAAATTGTGCCGTGTGTGAGCGTCCTTCTCGCCATGTGCTTCGACGCGCAAGGTCGCACCCGTTCCGCCGACAATACAAATAAATCGTGAAGCCTCGCTCGAACTCTCGATGACCAACACGACGCACGTGATCGCTACACCCGCACAGCGGCACGCTCATGCAAGGACAGCGCATTGCCCATCAACATGGGACATATTCCTGACTAATGAGCGACTAGTTTAACGGATCATATCGACTTCCACTCGATGCGTTTCACTGCACATATTCTCAGCATTGAATGAAGTACATTTGTATACATCAGATGAGCATCAATGTAATGTCTGAAAAGCTCTGTAGGTAAACGTGAGATCTGGACTGAAAGCTAGCAAACATAAGAAACGCTGTTTCATAAATCTCCACTCTACTCTTAAACAATAAAAAAACACGTTGGCAGGCCAGCCATCGCCTCACTGCGGTTCTGTGTGAGCCCTAGGCCCGAGGCTGAGTCAGCCATGGATGCGGTTGTGAGGGGGAGGGAGGACACGGCTGTTGGGGTCGTCATCTCCAGTCCAAAAGAAACCTCGGTTCCGATCCAAAGAGGTGCACCGATCTGAGCGCCGGCACTCACGACTCGGGGGGGGGGGGGGGGCGACACCTGCACTCGCAGCCACCCCCAGCAGCCCCCACCAGTAACGGTTGGCAGCACTCGGGCGTTTGGGCGTTAAAAACCTACTACACCATAGGGTTCCGATGTTAAATCGATGATTTTCAGACGAAGCTGGCTCGTAATCTATGGTACATATTTTTAATCTGACTTCTGGAACAGATAGCTACAAGCCTTAGCTACAACGTTTTTATTTATCATTTTTCGATATTCCGGGTTTAAAGGAGTGAAATGGGCTTTGGGGTTAAAAAATGTCGGAACGACCGCTGATCGCTTCTAAATTCCACTACAGTACTGAAATATACACTACTTCGACTACTACTTCGTAGTAGAATTTAATATGATCGCTTCCAAATGCTACTATATGTACTGTAAATACACTACTTTGACTACTACTTCGTATATTTGCTGGCGTTTAATTCAATAAATAAAGATGTAATCTATGGAAATAGAAGTTATTGATAGCAAACAATACCATTAATTTATAATAGACAAAACTATTACGATACAAATTATATCTTGTCTAATTCATTTGGGCGTTACATTCCTTACTGTTCTACCCGTTGTTCTATTACCCTGACCCCCAGCACCCCGCCCCCCCCCCCCCCGAGAGGCATGCAGGGGCGCCGACTGCGCAGTCACAACGCATTATGCCGCCCTCGGAAGGCATCATGCTGCCCTCGGAAGATATATTGCCGCCCTCGAAAGGCATCATACCGTCCTCGGAAGCCATCTTTCCGCCCTCACAGCACATTATGCCACCCTCGGAAAGTATCATGGCGCCCTCGGAAGACACCTTGCCGCCATCGGAAGGCATTTTTCCGCCCTCAGAGCGTATTATGTCGCCCTTGGAAGGCATCATGCCGCCCTCGGAAGACATCTTGTTGTCCTTCGAAGGCATCTTACCGCCCTCAGAGTGCATTATACCGCCCTTAAAAGACGTCTTGCCGCCCTCGGAAGGCCTCGGAAGACATATAGCCGCCCTCGGAAGGCATCAGTTGCCCTCGGAAGACATCTTACCGCCCTCGGAAGACATCTTGCCGCCATCCGAAAGCACTTTGCCGCCCTCAGAGCGCATTATGCTGCCTCTGGAAGGCATCATGCCGCCTTCGGAAGACATCTTGCCACCCTCGGAAGGCATTTGTCTGCCCTCAGAGCGCATTATGCCGTCCTCAGAGCGCATTATGCCGCCCTCAGAAGACGTCTTGCCGCCCTCAGAAGGCATTCTGCCGCCCTCATAGTGCATTATGCCGCCATTGGAAGATACCATGCTACCCTCGGAAGATATTTGCCGCCCTTTGAGGAAGATATTTGCCGCCCTCGGAAGGCATTTTGCCGCCCTCAGACCGCATTATATCGCCCTTGGAAGGCATCATGCCGCCCTCGGAAGACATATTGTCGCCCTCTCAAGGCCATTTTCCGCCCACAGAGCGCATCATGCCGCCCTCGGAAGGCACTGTGCCTTCCTCAGCGTATTATGCCGCCCTTAGAAGGCATTCTTCCGCCCTCATAGTGCATTATGCCGTCCTTGGAAGGTACTATGCTGCCCTCGGAAAGCATTTTGCCGCCCTCAGACCGCATTATATCGCCCTTGGAAGGCATCATGCCGCCCTCGGAAGACATATTGCCGACCTCGGAAACCCATGTGCCGCCCACAGAGCGCATTATCCCGCCCTTGGTAGGCATAATGCCGCACTCGGAAGGAATTTTGCCGCCCACGGAAGGCACTCTGTCGCCCTCAGAGCGTATTATGCCGCCCTTAAAGGAAATAGTTCACCTTCAACATTAGTTTTAAACTGAGATAGCAGTTTTGTAGCCCGTGTTGGGAAACCCCTATCTGCAAGTTTTCTTGACTGAAAAGACTCTCCAGCCGAATATATGTGAGTTCTTGGCGAAGGAATGCGGTGCTGGCGAAAGAATGTTGTACTGGTTCTACCCCGGGCAGAGCCTATACCATCAGCCAATCAGCTTGCAGCTGGTGCTAGCAAGCGAATCGCCGGCCGCCGGTTGGCACATCTCCAATGCGAGTCTATCTTTACGCGACTACTTTCGAAACTGATTGTCTGAACCATTTTTTACATTCGCGTGACGTCAGGACTCTGACTCGAGAGTATGCATATAGTTTTGATCAACAATAAAAATGTACGGCCTTCTGTCCTGAATCGGCGCGATATAAGGCCATTTTTGACAATATAAAAATAAATTGTATTAAAAAATATAATCAAATCGTGTTTGGTAAAAAAAAAAATCCAAGGTGAACTATTTCTTTTAACATTTTGTGGGGCGCCGTCACTCGCCGGAGGGGCGTGGTCAGTGGTCACTGGCCGGAGGGGCGCCGTCACTGGCCGGAGGGGCGCCGTCACTGGCCGGAGGGGTGCCGTCACTGGCCGGAGGGGCGCCGTCACTGGCCGAAGGGGCGCCTTCACTGGCCGGAGGGGGCGCCGTCACTGGTCGGAATGGCGCTGTCGCTGGCCGGAAGGGCGCTGTCACGGGCTGGATAGGCGCCGTCTGTGGCAGGGGACGCCTCACTGGTCGGGGGCGCCGTCACTGGCCGCAAGAGCGGCCGGAGTGGCGCCGTCACTGATCGGAGGGGCGCCAGCTTTGCATGGGTGCCTCGGGTCCAAAGGACCAGGTCATGCCCTGTATGACCGTATACTCGGTACGCCACTGGGGGCCATATGAGCTTGGGCCCTCACTGGCATAGGGGCCACCCAGGGCGCACACACATGCTGGCGGGGCATTTTTTCCCTTAGTTTTATTTTTTGGGAGTTTTGTTTAGAGGGCGCCTCCGGCGCCCCCTCAAACCCAAAACAGACCCACTTTTTGAGGGTGCGCCTTCGGCGCCCGCTCAAAGGCGGGGGGGGGGGGGGGTCCGGGGCACCCGGACCCCTTGGTAGCGACGCCCCTGGTCAGCCGTCAGCGAGAAATTGTTGACGGGGGGGGGGGGGGTAGAGCGCATCGTCAGCCCGTCAGCAACAGTATAGCATGTATAAGACTTCACGTCTTGAGGAGTGGGGGGGGGGGGGATGGCCCGTTGCCCCCTGGATCCGCTTTGACCGATGTGCGGTGGTGGATCTAGTAGAACCGGTTTCTCAACCACAGTAACTTGCCGATACAACGGCCAATATCGCCAACCCAACAACAATATGTATATTTCAAAGTGGTGTAGCACCATGCAGACAAAAAATAGTAACGGAATGAGAATACTTCAGGTTCAGTTCATAAAATGAAAATCATAATGACATGATGATTTGTACATGTGTCAAAATTAATGACAGAAAACTGTCTTTCAAGGCGTCATGGATTTTCTCGAAAACTCGTTAGAATTGGATGGAATTGGCCGGCTGAACGGTGGTAAGCATGGTGTGCAGCAGGCTGAGAAGGTTCTCCTGAAAGTAGCACAGCTCTCTGCGTATGTCCGCCAGCCGCTCCTCGGTCGGCTCTCTCAACACGTTTATCTCCCTGCAGAAGAAGCAGGGCAGGAATCGGTCACTGACGACCCGCTGCAGCATGTCCAGCACTGCTTCCATGGCGGCCAGCGTACCCTGCCAGTCCGCCTCCGGCCTCTCCTGACATAGCCACAGCACACACGTCTTCAGGTAGTACGAGGAGACGGCGGCCAGCTGCTGCCGTCGGCCGACACGCACTGCCTTCAGCAGCATCAGGCAGTATCGGGCCGACGGTGGCAGCGCCCGTACCAGCGCCGCCTCCGGCCGGGAGAACGACAGCCGCCAGAGCCGGCGGTCGTCGGCGCGTGGCCCGACCGGCACCAGCAGCAGCGGGCCGTCCAGTCGCGCCAGCAGCCGCTCGTCGGGCCAGCCGGCCGGCCGCGGCCGCGCGCGCAGCTCCGCCAGCCACGGCACGGCCGCGTCCCGGCCGACCGGCACGCAAGGCACGCAGTCCACGGCGCCGCCGAGGTCGCTGAAGGTGACGGCCGGCCCGCTGACGGCCGGCGGTGGCTGCCCCGGCCGGTGGTGGCGGACAGCCTCCGTCAGAGCGTCTCGCACCGCCCCGGCGGCCAGCTCACGACGGTCAGGGTGTGTGCAGCGCACCCCACAGCCCTGCAGCAGCCGGTAGTAGCCGGGCGCATCTGTTGGCGCCAGGCACGGGTCAGTCTCGTGCGAGTCTGCCTCGGTTCGCAGCGGCGCCTTGCTCAGGTCCAGCTCCAGCAGGAAGTCGCTGTCGGAGCGCAGCGGGAACCGGTAGCCGTCGAGGAAGAGCCAGCCGACGCGGTCGGCCACGCTGCCCGAGATGGTGGCCGCTCGGATCTGCAGCCGGCCGGACGGAAGGCAGTGCGAGCAGTCTCCGCCGGCCGCCACCGGTGCCGTGGCCAGGTGACAGTTCAGCTCCCTCCGCAGCGACGGGCCGTGCACGTCGTTGAAGATCTGCAGGTGGATGGGTTCGGGGCGGTCGGCGGCGGCGGCGGCGGGAGCGGGGCGGTAGTTGACGCGCAGCAGGTGCCTCACCTCACTCTCCATGGGGCCCGACTGGTCGGAGCTGCACTGACGCGGCACTGCAGGCTGTGGAGCTGCACTGACGCGGCACTGCAGGACGCTCTGTGGAGCTGCACTGACGCAGCACTGCAGGCCGCTCTGTGGAGCTGCACTGACGCGGCACTGCAGGACGCTCTGTGGAGCTGCACTGACGCGGCACTGCAGGCTGCTCTGTGGAGCTGCACTGGTGCGGCACCGCAGGCCGTTTAACGAGCGTGTGCCGGTGCGGTGCGAATCTACACAAGGTCGCGGCAGGTCCGGTGCGCACGTACCTGACGGCCGACAGCCGCGCCACCGCACCAACTCTGCACCGGCAGTCCAGGTAGCCAACTGCCCCGGCCGGTGCTTCTAAAGATAGACGGGATTACACAGCAGGCACCGCAGATTGGTCCAAGGTGGTCGGCTAGAGCGGCAACTTTCAGTCCAGCGACAAAGGCCGACAGGTTCGGTTTTGCGAGTCGAATGCGAATATTATTAATTGTATGCGTCTGTTTGGATTTTTAGTTGATTTCTATTGATCTCTTTGTTGCCAACTTCCAGATACCAATTTATCCGACCCATGATTTAACGAACAAAAATGTCAAGACAAATGTCCGTCTCTTGGTGGCCATAATAAATGTTTGAGAAAAAAAAGAACTAAACAAAATTAGCAGCCGAACACAATATCGCAATATTTAAAAGCACTGAAGATTGAAAGCATAAAACGAGCCAAAATGCAATAATGTTGTCACATGTCATTGACACGGGAATCAAGTCGGTATTCTGTATGATCTGTATGTATTCTGAAACATCTCTGTATTATGTACAGGGGCGGAGACAGAAAATCTGCAACATGGGGGGGTTCATCAATTGCAGTGGTGCTCCTACCTATACCCAAATTTGAAAACTCAACGGATTTGGTCCACTATATTTTGAGGGTGCCCTATTTCAACATTTTTTTTATTGACAAAACGTTGGCTATAGGTATTTGCAATATCAGTCGTACTCTTTGTATCATTTAAACATGAGCGTCGGCGGCGGGGGGGACGCGTCCCCCAGCTCAAAAATTAGGGGGAAAGTCCCCCCAGGGGGGGGGGGGGACGTCCCCCCCCAGAAAGCAGACTTGCTTTTTTCTGAATTCGTTCCAAAGGATATGAAACTTAATTTATTCTTAGCTCAAATTACATGTCATTTTAACAACATATTGTTGAGTCCTTTCTTTGTACTTAAAGATGTAATGTAGGTACTTAATTACTTTGTATAAATACAATTATGATATGGCAGCTAAAAGTTGGTACACAAGATTGGCTACTGCTATGATTGAATGTCAAGCTCGTCTATTCATTCACCATTCATTCCAAGGTCTTATATACAATTCAGCCAAGGCAGCGAATAGCGTGACGTCATTGCTGTGTTCATTGCGTCGTTTTTGCTGTGTTCAAATAGCAATCAGCTTTATACTTAAGTCCCTTTGAGCCGCTGGAATTTATATAAATGAGTGCTATAGCAGCATGCTTGATATAATTTCAATGGTTGAAGAACTCTCTACCATCTAAGTAAGATCCATGCTAAGTAAGTTTTTGGAAATATATCATAGAATGGGTAGCTACCAGCTTGCTGGGCGATAGCGAAGAAGATTCGCGAAAATAAGTGTCCACAAACACTCGCTAAAATAAGTTTCCCCTCCAGGGGCGGATCCAGGGGGGCCAAGGAGCCACAGATATGCCAAGGGGTCATAGCCCCAGTGACGGCGGAAGAGGGGGGCAGTTGTTGCGCCCCCCCCCCCCCCCCCCCAACTCAACTGAGGGGCGCTCTGGCCGCCGGAGAAGGGGCGCTGAGAGCGCTCTGACAGTCTGAGAGGGGGCGCTCTGGCTGCCTGAGAGGGGAGCTCTGGCCGCCTGAAAGGGGGAGCTCTGGCCGCCTGAGAGGGGGAGCTCTGGCCGCCTGAGAGGGGGAGCTCTGGCCGCCTGAGAGGGACGCCCTGGCCGCCTGAGAGGGGGCGCTCTGGACGCCTTAGAGGGGGCGCTCTGGTCGCCTGAGAGGGGAGCTCTGGCCGCCTGAGAGACAAATGCTCTGGCCGTATGAGAGGGGCGCTCTGTCCGCCCGAGAGAGGGCGCTCTGGCCGCCTGAGAGGGGGCGCTCTGGCTGCTTGAAAAAGGGCGTTCTGGCCGCCTGAGAGGAGCTCTGGCCGCCTGAGAGGGGGCGCTCTGGGCGCCTGAGAGGGGGCGCTCTGGCTGTTTGAAAGGGGGCGCTCTGGCCGCCTGAGAGGGGGCGCTCTGTCCGCCTGAGGGGACTCTTTGGCCGCCTGAGGGGCGCTCTGGCCGCATGTGTTTCAAGGCCTCATATTACATGGATTTTAAAGGAAATAGTATCCGTTCACGAAAACGCATGCTAATTTGGATGAAGCAATATATCAAACGTTTATATTTGATACACAAAAGCGTATACTTCAACAGACCATAATTTAGCAGACTTGTAAATCGTGAGGTAGAAGCAAGGTCGATTGAAACCCTGGCGGATCTTTAAATAAACATATCTTATGTGATGATCAGCAAGGCAATAACACATTTCCTTGCGTTAGACAAAACGGTTGTTTATATCTATGCGAAGTTCAAGTTTCATCCGATTCTATCCAGTTTATGAAACACTTGTTTATGTTCCACTTCGAATTTTCTGTGACGTTTCACGCATCCCTATTTCAAAGCCAGGATTAACCATACAATATGTTACAAGCGCTTTGTGAAAAATAACAGATTTGGATCCGTTGGAATGGTTTCGTTAGAACATTTTTTTTTCAGCGTTCGTACTTGTTGGAACGTTTTTTATCCGCATATTTTTTTGGATCCGTTGGAACGGTTTCGTTATAACGTTTTTTCAGCTTTCGTACGTGTTGTTGGCACGGCTTTTCTCCGTATATTTTGACAATGCAAGGGGCGGTGCCGGTGGGGTCGCATTTGGAAGCGTTCGTACGTGGATCCGTTGGAACGTGTTTTCCTTCTTCTCTCGTTGGAACGTTTTTTTTTTGCAGTGTTCGTACGTGTAGTTTGATTTTTTTTCTTCTCCGTATTTTTGACAATTGCAAGGGTTAGGTTTTGTAGGGTTATGTTTTATCTACGAGATGGTCTGGGGGGGGGGGGCTCCGTGGGTGGCGACAGCCCCCCCCCTCCCCGATAGGTCGCAACGCAGCGAGCGAATGCGATCGGAGCGTTCTAAATGTGTGTCCCTGTGGCCGTAATTGCTGTAAAGTTTCGGTCGGGTTCAATTATTTTATAACAATTTTGTAATTACAGTTTTATAATTACAATTTTGTAATTACAATTTTGTAATCACAATTTTGTAATTATATTTGTTTTCTCCAATATGTTAATAACATATCGAACCCAGCGAAAATTGGCCTGCCTACGCATTGTTATTTATCATGAAGGCATATAATGTTTCAAGCACTCTATCTTTTGCGAATATGTACCCAACTTATATGAACAATCAACAAGCATTTGAAAAAAGTGCATTGAAATCGGCAGTTTAACTTGGCCCCGGTCAGCGAACTATTTAGTGTTCACGATTTTAAAAAAAACATCAATTTTCAACCAGCAGGTATTTAATATATTACAATGCACATATGACACATTTGTCTAAACCGTTTATCCATAATCAATCAATAAACGTTTCAGAAAACCGTGATGCATTCCGCGGATTAACTTGGCCAAGGACGGTGACGTATTTAGAGTATGCGATTTGTTTCATTGACCAATCAGGGACGTTGTCACGCTTCTTTGAGCACTTACTTCATTGCTGGCCCTATGTCTTGTTTACAAATAACATTCAAACCAGAGATAGTGATGGATTATACTGTTCGTCACCATATGTTAGTACATTTTATAAAACAAAATCCCATAATTTAATTTTTGAAATATTAAATGTTGCTATTTTACTTTTAAATTCAGGCACGATCAATTTGAAACCATACATGTGTGTCACCGAAAAATGCAGATAAATCAATCAAAAGGTGAATATTTCACTTGCATACATGTTGTTGTTTTTTATGTAGTTTGTCCCAGGGAAGCGGCATTTACTTTGTACATCTCCATACAGCTGAACGTTCCTAAAACTATACATACTAGGGTATAACCACGGTAAAACTATTGAATGTGTTACTCATTATTGGGACTCAGTCAATGCGCACGTGTGCTCCCGTACCGTTGCATACTTCAAACCTGTTTTAGCTTTACAATAGCGCGCCCGCTCGGTCATCGCCCCAAAAAGGCGTTTTGCTGGTATAATATTGTGGCCTAAATCCGAGGAGGTATCATTTCGCGCATTCAGTCGGGCCGTGACCTGCGCCGGGGTCGGGTCGTTCCCTCCGAGCAGCGACATGCGGGCGGAGTGAACGCGAGAGGGTGACCGAGCGCGGCGGACAGTTAGTGAATCTCGCAGTGAGCCTCCATTGAGCATGAGCAAGTGAGCGAGTGAGACTCTGAATGAGTGCTGGAGAACGTTTCGCGTAAGTTGTTGACAGTTATCGCTCCAGTGTCAGTCGGCATAATCGTTGACGGGTTGCCGGCCGTTATGGCTACGGACTCTGATAGCGTTGGGGAAACGCCGTTCACCGACTGTGTGACTCCGTGACGGCGACGGATGGGGGACGCGGCAAACGCCGCAAGCGACAGGCATCCGTCCCCGAGATGGCCCGGCGGGCCGAGAACCGTAAAGCCAGGAGGCTGCCGCGCGGCCGTGGCCGCGAGCTGCCCTCGCCGGGTCGGGCCGTCAGCGTGACCCCGCCGGGGGCGGTGCAGCCGCCTGTCGGGCCGGCCCGGGCAGTGGAGCTGAGCGCGACTTCACTGGAGGCAATTCAGCAGATGATCAACTCGAGCGTCGCAAAAGTGATGTGCTCCTTCGAAGAAAAATTCGGGCATCTGGAAAGGAGAATCACAATTCTTGAGGGAGAGAGTATGGACAAAGAACTCGAAATAAAAAAGCTGACCGAAAAGCTCGAAATGCA
>JAXIVJ010002973.1:87500-100693 GCA_036785665.1 Chirona hameri
CACACACACACACACACACACACACACACACACACACACACACACACACACACACACACACACACACACACACACACACACACACACACACACACACACACACACACACACACACACACACACACACACACACACACACACACACACACACACACACACACACACACACACACACACACACACACACACACACACACACACACACACACACACACACACACACACACACACACACACACACACACACACACACACACACACACACACACACACACACACACACACACACACACACACACACACACACACACACACACACACACACACACACACACACACACACACACACACACACACACATGTATGCATTCCTGCTGCATCTCACTTCCGGTCCCATCTAATCATTATCAGTCCCACTCTGCTTTGTGAGCAGATGCTCTCGGAGCTCGGGTCTAAAGCGCCGCGGACCCATATCGCGGAGACTTTGCGGCAGAGCGTTGTAAGCTGTGACGGCTGAAAACAGAAAGCGGCGTCGTCCCGAGTCTGTGCGTATCACGGGTCTGTCCAGCCGGTCGGCCTGTCTGGTCACGCGGTGGTGAATATCGCCGCGAGTCACCAGGCAGTTACTGTACAGCGACTCTGGCTGGCCGGCGGACACAATTTGTTTTAACAAAGTCAGCGAATGGTACTGGTGCAGATTTCCCACCGTCAACCAATTCAGGTCTTTCAGCACGTCACTGATGTGATCGTACTTACGACGGCCGGAGATGACTCGTGCGCCAAAGTTAAGCATTTTCTGCAGCCGTGCCATTTGTGTGATGCCGCATACACCATACACACTGATACAGTATCGTAAGGTTGATACAACGAGCGCCTGTACAATGGTGTGAAGCGTATCACGCGGGAGACTGCCTACTGTGGCTCAGTCCGCAGAGTAAGCCGGTACATCGCCGCACAACGTCGTCAACATGCGCCGAGAATGTCATATTCTGGTCAAAAACTACGCCAAGATTTTTGACAGTACGAGACCCTACGACCATGGCACCCATAAACTCAACTTGTATCTGAGGCATCATACGTAGATTTTGACATGTTCCCAAGACTATTAGCTGTGTTTTGTTTGCGTTTACTTTCATCCCATTCTTCCGGAACCAGAGTGATAGGGCAGCAAGATTCCGCTCGAGACTATTGACCAGCGCATCACTGTCACGGGGCCTCCCGAACACTGCGATCTGCACGTCGTCGGCATACTGCACGAGACACCTGTCATGAGTGACATCTGCATGAAGGTACAGCGACATGTCTGCGGCATAGATGGTGTATAACAGAGGGCCTAGCGATGAGCCTTGATAGGTACCTATCGGGTTTAGCAATGGCTGCGAAAGCATGCGACCTCCATCAGCTGCGTTGATGACGACTTGTTGATAATGTTCCGACAGGTAGCTCTCGAACCATCGCACATCAACATTATACTGTTTTAGTTTGATAATCAATCGGTCATGCGGGATCACATCGAAACATTTTGACATGTCTAATAAGCACAGTAGCGCTACCTGTCGGTTGTCCATCGCCTCGAATATACGGTCGGTCATGGTCAGCAGCGCCGTATCAGTTGAGTGAGCGAGTCTGAAGCCGTGCTGGCAGGACGGGAATAGGTGATGGGATGTGAAGTATTCAAACAGCTGTTCGTATACTACACGCTCGGTGATCTTGGCTATAGTTGGGAGGATCGAAATGGGTCGGTAATTCGAGGTTTCGTTGGATTTGGATGTCTTTTGGATAGGATGAATGTAGGTAAGTTTCCAGGACGGGGGCACAGTGTGGGAAGCCAGACTGGAGTTCACAATATGAGTGATCACATGACATATGTACGGCATACAAAGCTTAACAAAGCGAACACACAGGCCGTCGGCACCACATGCTGAGCTGCTGTTCATTTGCGACACTGTCACCGCCAGGCTCTCCGGCGTCACCGGACGCACCACGAGCCGGCCGGTGGATACACGCTGCAGGCGCACCGGCAGCTCCGGCCCAGATGAGTCCACCTGCCGGGCGGTCTGGGTTCCAACACTCGCGAAATAACGGTTCATGGTGTCAGCGTCGGCAGCTGGCGTCGGCCTGGACGGCTGCTTGGCCGAGATGACAGGCCGCACGGTGCGCCACATAGAGCTTCGTCCGCTCGTCTGGATACGCCGACGTAGCTCCTCGCTGGTGTCACGACGGATGGCCGACCTGACGCGGCGATTCAGCTCCTTGTAAAGGGGAGCCTTATGCTGTGTTGTCCTTAAGTACCTTATGCTGCATCAATTCTAAGTCTTCTAACACAATTTCAACGCAATTGGTGTTGTATTTTGGGAGATAATGACGTTTTAGGGACGTCATGTCATGTCATTTTTCGTGTAAAAACGATAAATGTTTGACAAATCGTAGAAAGTCGAGCTTTGAAGCAAATTGCAAAACAAAAGTGAAAAGCAAGAAAATGACATTCTATTAAAAATGGCTATCTCAGATTTTCGACATTTTGATATTTCCTCCCACAAAAAAAAATCGGAGAAGAAATCCGCAAAATCCCAACAATATTTATAAAACTGAACCAAGTATGGACGATATCCAAACCAAATTTCAAAGCAATATTTTATTTTTTAACCGACTTATGGCTCCCTAAGTTTACTGGCATATATTGATACATATTCAATAAAACGACAGGGACATTCGTGGTAAGTCAACAACACGACTATGAAATTAATGACATTACAATATTATCAAGTTCAGCACACATTTTTAGGTGCGCGAGTCATACCTTTTTAAAGATCGCCTCTGAAAGTCGACTTTGATTATCAGAGGCGATCTCCTTGCGCAAGTGACCGGGCAGATCGTTCACGTCCACCTGTGTATCGGCGCTTCTTTGGTCGTCTGAACGCTCATACATCAGCACGTACGCGGTATCCGTTAGGCCCGTCAGGCACATCTCACGGTCGTCACCAGGGAGGTCATGAACAATAGCATCGTCAATAGGAGAATCTTTGACGATAACGGTCTCGTGGGGAGTGACTGATGCGTTGTTTAGTCTTATCCAATGCGAGCCTGAATTCCGTGCAAGGCAGTAATAGTGGCCAGAGTGCAGACTAGTCCCCCTGTGCACAATCACCGCTTGAAGGCGATATCTCCCGTGGCTCTCCGCCCCGAACACTGGTACGCTGATGTGCTCTGTCAGGAGGACCGGGGTCAAGATTTTGTGGCTTGTGCCTGATTGCCGATTATAGGTGAATCTGTTTAGGGTGATGTTTAGCTGGTGGGGCAGCTTCAAAAGATGCAGCTGTCTCCTGGCGTCCGCTAATTTGTCACATACATTGCAGCTGTACTGATTATCGCCCTGAAGGCTCTTCGGCGACAAGTAACTTTCGAGCAGGGAGGTCAAGTTCAGCTGCCGGTTAGACTGCCCGTGCTCACTGGAATGTGGGACAGGCAGGTGAAGTTCCGTGAGGAGCTCCGTTTGACTTTGGACTGCGCCGCAAGTTCTGCAGGTGTGCACCGTCACTGTTTCGCAGCCTAACAGACGGTGCACGAGCGAGCCTGGCGTTCCCCTGGTTACGAGCGAGCGCTTCGCGCTCGCTCGTCCTTCCGTGGTATATGGGAAAAATATAATTGTGAGCGGCCCGGCCCGGCCCGGCCCGACCCGTGGCGACGCTTCTGAGAAGCTCATATCTCTGCAACCACACGTCCGATTGACAAGCTGACTTCTTTGCTGAGCAGCCCCATCCAACCTACCCTGTTTGAGACCAGTGCCGACTCATGTGGTGCCTACCACTGCGCATGGCGCGTGAGGGGTGTGTTGAAAAGTGCTTTCTCGCAAAAACTCTGCAACGGCTGAGCCGATTGTGTGCAAATTTGGTGTGTGGTTAGGGGCCTCTCATCCGCCAGTTTCCCACAAGTCCGGGGTGGGGTGCCTCTGCACGTGCGCACGTGCACACCCCCTATTCTGTATCTCAGGAACGGCTGAGCCGACTGTGTTCGAATTTGGTGCATGGTTAGGGACCTCTCAGCCGCCGCCTTTCCCACAAGTCAGGAGTGGGGTGGCGTTGCACGTACGCACGTGCACACCCCCTATTATATATCTCTGGAACGGCTGAGCCGATTGTGTTCAAATTTGGTGTGTGGTTAGGGACCCTCTCAGCCCCCACTTTCCCCCCAATCCCCAATCTACATCATATGCATACAATTCCAATAATTTGATTTTTACTAATCTAATAATATACGACCATTTTGTTAACATTTCAATTGTATCAAAGTTGATATCCCCTAATCGACGAGCGAGTAACATCGAACACAATACCGACGGGTCTTACATCTGTAATTAACTGAGCTGCATCATGCCATTTGGGCATTACCGGCAAACACGTAGAACTTTAGAAAGCATTCTAGGATATCGGCGAGGGAAAGTTTTTCCAACATTACCATTATAATCATGAAGTATGTACGTCATATAAACGAACGACAGTCGGGTTCCAATAATTGATTTTTACTAATCTAATAACTTCAAGTTGCCACTGGTTGCCACAAGTTGCCACAAGTTGCCAAACACACACACACACAACACACACACACACACACACACACACACACACACACGCACACACGCACACACGCACGCACGCACGCACGCACGCCACGCACGCACCACACCACAGCACACAGCACACAGCACACAGCACACAGCACACAGCACAACAGCACACAGCACACAGCACACAGCCACACAGCACACAGCACACAGCACACAGCACACAGCACACAGCAACACCAGCACACAGCACACAAGCACACAGCACACAGCACACAGCACACAGCACACAGCACACAGCACACAGCACGCAGCACGCAGCACGCAGCAACGCAGCATCACAGCACACTAGCACACAGCACACAGCACACAGCACACCAGCACACCGCACACAGCACACAGCACACAGCACACAGCACACACAGCACACAGCACACCGCACACCACACCGCACACCGCACACCGCACACAGCACACATCACACATCACACACACATCCCACAGCACACAGCACACAGCACACAGCACACAGCACACAGCACACAGCACACATCACACATCACACATCACACAGCACACAGCACACAGCACAACAGCACACAGCACACAGCACACAGCACACAGCACACAGCACACAGCACACAGCGCACAGCACACAGCACACAGCACACAGCACACAGCACACAGCACGCAGCACGCAGCACGCAGCACGACAGCACGCAGCACACAGCACACAGCACACAGCACACAGCACACAGCACACAGCACACAGCACACAGCACACAGCACACAGCACACAGCACACAGCACACAGCACACAGCACACGCATCACACCAGCACACAGCACACAGCACACAGCACACAGCACACAGCACACAGCACACAGCACACAGCACACAGCACACAGCACACAGCACACAGCACACATCACACCGCACACCGCACACAGCACACAGCACACAGCACACAGCACACCAGCACACAAGCACACAGCACACAGCGCACAGCGCAACAGCGCACAGCGCACAGCACACAGCACACAGCACACAGCACACAGCACACAGCACACATCACCCCAGCACGCAGCACGCATCACGCATCACGCATCACACATCACACAGCACACAGCACACAGCACACAGCACACAGCACACAGCACACAGCACACAGCACACAGCACACAGCACACAGCACACAGCACACAAGCACACAGCACACAGCACACAGCACACAGCACATAGCACACAGCACACAGCACACAGCACACAGCACACAGCACACAGCACACAGCACACAGCACACAGCACACAGCACATAGCACATAGCACACAGCACACAGCACACAGCACACAGCACACAGCACACAGCACACAGCACACAGCACACAGCACACAGCACACAGCACACAGCACACATCACACAGCACACAGCACACAGCACACAGCACACAGCACACAGCACACAGCACACAGCACACAGCACACAGCACACAGCACACAGCACACAGCCACAGCACCACAGCACACATCACACAGCACACAGCACACAGCACACATCACACATCAACACAGCACACAGCACACAGCACACAGCACACAGCACACAGCACACATCACACAGCACGACAGCACACAGCACACATCACACAGCACACAGCACACAGCACACAGCACACAGCACACAGCACACAGCACACAACACACAGCACACAGCACACAGCACACAGCACACATCACACATCACACAGCCACACAGCACACAGCACACAGCACACAGCACACAGCCACAGCACACAGCACACAGCACACAGCACACAGCACACAGCACACAGCACACAGCACACAGCACACAGCACACAGCACACAGCACACAGCACACAGCACACAGCACACAGCACACAGCACACATCACACAGCACACAGCACACAGCACACAGCACACAGCACACAGCACACATCACACATCACACAGCACACAGCACACAGCACACAGCACACGCACACAGCACACAGCACACAGCACACAGCACACAGCACACAGCACACAGCACACAGCACACAGCAACACAGCACACAGCACACAGCCACACAGCACACAGCACACAGCACACAGCACACAGCACACAGCACACAGCACACAGCACACAGCACACAAGCACACAGCACACAGCACACAGCACACAGCACACATCACACAGCACCTCAGCACACAGCACACATCACACAGCACACAGCACACAGCACACAGCACACAGCACACAGCACACAGCACACAGCACACAGCACACAGCACACAGCACACAGCACACAGCACACAGCACACAGCACACAGCACACAGCACACAGCACACAGCACACAGCACACAGCACACACACACAGCACACTCAGCCACAGCAGCACACAGCACACAGCACACAGCACACAGCACACAGCAACAGCACACAGCACACAGCACACAGCACACAGCACACATCACACAGCACACAGCACACAGCACACAGCACACAGCACACAGCACCACAGCACACAGACACACAGCACACAGCACACAGCACACAGCACACAGCACACAGCACACAGCACACAGACAGCACAGCACACAGCACACAGCACACAGCACACAGCACACAGCACAGCACACAGCACACATCACAATCAAACACATCACACAGTCACACAGCACACAGCACACAGCACACAGCACACAGCACACACCACACACCACAACACACACCACACACCACACACCACACAACCACACACCACACACCACACACCACACACCACACACCACACACCACACACCACACACCACACACCACACACCACACACCACACACCACACACCACACACCACCACACCACACACCACACACCACACACCAACACACACCACACACCACACACCACACACCCACACACCACACACCACACACCACACACCACACACCACACACCCACACACACCCACACCACACACCACCACACACCACACACCACACACCACACACCACACACCACACACCACACACCAACACCCACACACCACACACCCACACCACCACCACACCACACACACCACACACACCACACACCACACACCACACACCACACACCACCCCACCACACCACACCACTCACACCACACACCACCACACCACACACCACACACCACACACCAACACACCACACACCACACCACACACCACAACACCACACAACACACACACACCACACACACACACACCACACAACACACCACACCCCACAACCCACACACCACACCACCCACCACACACCACACACCACACACCACACACCACACACCACAACACCACACACACCACACACCACACACCCACCCACCACCACCACACCACACACACCACCACACCACACACAACCCACACCACCACACACCACACACCACACACCACACACCACACACTCCAACACACCACACACACACCACACCACACACACCACACACCACCACACCACACACACACACCACACACCACACACCACACACCACACACCACACCACACACCACACACCCACACCACCACACACCACACACCACACACCACACACACACACCACACACCACACACCACACACACCACAACACCACACACCACACACCACCACACCCACACACCACACATCACACACACACCACACACACCACACACCACACACCACACACCAACACACCACACACACCACACAACCACACACCAACACCACAACACCACACACCACACACCACACACCACACACCACACACCACACACCACACACCACACACCCACACACCACACACCACACACCACACACCACACCACCACCACACCACACCACCACACACCACACACCACACCACACACCACACACACCACACACCACACCACACACCACACACCACACACCACACACCACACACCACACACCACACACCACACACCACACACCACACACCACACACCACACACCACAACACCACACACCACCACCACACACCACACACCACACCACCACACACCACACACCACACACCCACACACCAGCACCACACACCACACACCACACACCACACACCACACACCACACACCACACACCACACACACACCACACACCACACACCACACACACACACACAACCACACACACACCCCACACACCACACACCCCACCACTACACACACACCACACACCACACACCACACACCACACACACACACACACCACACACCACACACCACACAACCACACACCACACACACACACACACACACACACACACACACCACACACACCACACACCACACACCACACACCACAACCACACACCACACACACACACACACACACACACACACACACAACACACACACACACACACACACACACACACACACACACACACACACACACCACACACACACACACACACACACACACACACACAACACACACACACACACACACACACACACACACACACACACACACACACACACACACACACACCACATATGTCCAATACACAAACCAAATTTCAAAGCCAATATCTTTGTTTTTGACGACTTACGGCTCCCTAAGTAAGAGTAATTCATTCCATATTTTGAAATTGCATTTTTGGTTTTCATTGACCAGATAAAGAAAAATAAATGCCAGCACTGTATTTCTGAGACAAAACCGGTCTAGAAACATGCTTTTTGTATTGATATTTATCTAATTTCAAATTTTGACCTTATGTGGCCTTGACCTGGAACTTGACAATAACTTCACTTAAATGAGGTCAGATGGTAAAATGACTCACTATCGAATTTATACGTGTAAAATAGCCATAAACATGTAACATGTGTCGCATGAATTTCGTATTTTCTGCGCATAGTGACCTTTTGTGACCCCGACCTTGACCCTTGACCTTTGCCATGAATCTCACTTTAGCTCATGCGGGTCTGTGTATTATACCTTTGGGAGCACTTCGGTTGATCATGGTCGCAATCAAAGGCTTTGGATGGAAAGTATGGCCCATAAACTCAACTGCCTCCATTTTTACCTTTGACCCGACTTTGACCTAATATGTGACCGTCAATTCCAAAATTTCGAGTGTGATTTATATGCGTCTCACTGAGAGCTTTCGAATGCGGCCTTGCGCGTCTCCCTGTGATCATTAGGTTCCGGACTATAACGAGTGTGGCCAATCTCCCCCCCCCACCCCCCCCCCCACTCCCCGGTCAATGCCGGGTTAAACCCAGATGACAGAAAGTGCCATATTTTTTTAGCTCCCTGATTCATCAGCTATCGATTGATATGCTACATGTTCAAACCGATGCCGTAAATTGAAGCAGAAACGCCGTTCAAAACGCCGTTTGAAAAGGCCGTTCTCGCCCACTGTTGCAATGGCGGGTTATAGCAATGCAAAATTGTGGTTGGAATAACACGCTGTACAATTGGAGAATGCATTGGTGTTGACATGGCATGAGCTGAGCGACGCACAGCATCTGTCGGTTCAGCGTGCCGTCTCGCTGATTCGCGTGGGGACGATGCTGTGGTGAGACGGCTTGCAGTAACACGCTGTCCTGACGCCGGCTTACCGCTACTGCTGAGCTAACGGTCAAACAAAACAAACGGCGCTTCCAGTCAAGAGCGTAGGCAAGGGGCCATGCCCCCCCCCCCCCCCCCCCCCCCCCCCCCAGGAGGTCAGGCGGGCTCCTCTGGCGACCGAGCGAGGGCCACCTGGGGCCGAAGGCCCCAGTGTTTTGGATGGTGTCAGGCGCCGGCAAAACGCCTTACGTCGCATAAAAGAACGCCCACGAACCGAAAAAATCGTAACACAAATAAATAACAGCACTTGTTTACGTGGGTCATTCCACGTCATTTCGCACAAAAAAGGCGGGTTTCGTACCTGACCTTTTCAGATGTTTATGGAAAATTGGTACAGCTAGTCTTGTCAAGTGAAAGAAACATACACACCCACTTTTAGGTCCGGGTGACCTCAAGGGCCATATTTAGAGGTCATCAAAGGTCACGATTTATTTGCGTACTTTATATCAATAAAACGCCAATATCTTTTATGCTAATGGACTTAACGGAATACAACTAATATCGAAGTGCTCCACAGGGTTGGGCCATTCGGAAATAGGGGCAAAAAAATCTACGCGACCTTCAATTTTACCTTTGACCTGACGAGGTCAAAATCATAAAATGCATTTTCTATCAGTTTGCCTGCTCGTCACTAGTCCCAACTTGGCAAAATAAATGAACGCAACATCCTCTAAGAATGTGCAAAAAAGAATGGCGGAGACTTTTGAACTTTTTGAGATACCCCCCTTTGAGTATGGTAAGGAAGTGAAACGGAGCAATGCCCCGAGGCTATTTTCATGTCGCTTGCCATAATGTATGTTTCTTTGGCCCGATTGACGTCCAATTATGGTGCGTAGCTTCCAGCTAACGAATACAACAACTTCCCGAGTTTTCAGCTTGACCTGACCTCGCATGACCTAGCATGACCTAGGAAAAGTGTATTGTCCATAGATACGCATTACCTATAGGTAATACAGTGTTTTATAGATGTTCAGGAGCATAACACATATGCACAGGTGTTAACAGGTGACATTTATGGTTTCCATTGAGATCATGACCCCGGATGACCTTTTCAGATGTCAACCGAGGTCACTGGCCTTTGATGACCTGAGATGATATTTTTGGCCGCTGGAGTTTTCTAGGGACATTTTAGGATGATGATTTCAAATTTGGAATCCATTTTATATAATCACATGTATAATATTATGCAAAATATGGGTGCCAATTTGAAATCTGCGTCACAAAATGTCCTAGAAGCTATCAGAGTCCAAAAATGTAATATCAGGTCATCGGAGGTCAGTGACCTTGGTTGACGTGTAAGTGCATGACCCCAGTGGAATATACAATTATGTTAAAATGGATTCCAAATTTGAAATCAGCATCCTAAAAATGTCCTTGAAACCTCCAGAGGGCCAAAAATATCATCTCAGGTCATCAAAGGGCATCAAAGGTCACTCAGGTCACCCAGGGCCGGCGCCACATATTGTCGGTTGGGGGCAGCTTTTCCAGAAAAAGGGCCCTTGGCCAAAAGGGCCCACCCAGCTTGCAATATAATGTAATATATATGTAATATCATTTCCGTCTTTCTCATCCCACGCACGGATTACCATTTATTTATGATCAAACTTGAACACTTTAAATAGAGCATCACAGCCTCTATTTTCAAGTGGCATTTTTGCGTCACACACAGTTCAAGTTTTTACTCAATGTGACAAGTTATCAACTATAACTTTTTTCATTTCTTGCGACATGTACGAAGTATGTTTACTATAGTTCACTAGTTACCCGAAGGAATTTACTGTCATCACATTTTCTGTCGGTGCTATCATCTCAGACAGGCACGTAGCCAGGATTTCGTCCAGGGGGGGGGGGGGGGTGCCTCGAAAGGACCCCTTCCCAAACGTTGAAAGGGCCCTTTCCAAGCGTTGAAAGGGCCAAACAAAACGGATGAAAAGGCACGTTACTAGGATGGAAAATGCAGTATGACAGGAATGGTATGGGCCAGTACCAACTGTTAAGAGCTGGAGTTAGCAAACTGCCATATAAACTTTGGAACCAGCGACACCAATTTGGAATCAGCTATACCAACTTAGAATATTTTTAAGCTCAAGACCTGGAACTCTTAAACAAATTGCGCCGCGGAGCGGCGCGAAAATTTTGAGTCTAATGCCCTGGATATGATTTCTCATCAATGCGTCACCATTGCGTATGGTGCGGACCTCTAAAAAATGCTATATTGTGCGTTTAAAAGTGCGGTAAAAAAAGTGTGAAAGTGAACTATTTTGCCCAATTATATAGGAAAGTAGCAACATAACACATAATTGCGCAGAAGAAACGGACCTTTTTTTCTAACCCGTATATAATTGACTTTGTAGTTCAATTGTGCCGCGGAGTGGCGCGGAAAATTTTGAGTTTTATTCCCTGGACAACTGCATTCTTACTGTTGAAAGGCTCAGGGTCTCTTCATGATCGTCTAGGGCCCCTCCGACCTTTTCAACGCCCTTCCGACCTGTTCGTGTTCAGGGACTCATCTGTGGATCTGCGAAGCGAAAAGACATGATGTGGAGTGGGTGATATATATTAAATACAAAGAGGGGCATACTCTACCAGACAAATTAAAATCGGAGCTTTCGGGTATATTGTAACACCCTGACGAAGGGTGTTACAATATACCCGAAAGCTCCGCTTTTAATATTTTTATATTGTGGAGTAAGTCCTCCTTTGTATTTAATCTTCATCTGGGATCTCTATGTGCTTTTGGTCCTTCCGGTCTGACCAGGGACTCTTCTGACCTTCCAAGAAGCCCCTCTTGTGTGTCAAGGGGCCATTCGGCCTGTCTCGAGGTCCTTCCGACCTGGCCAGGGACTGCACTGGCTGCTTTGTCACCTGTCGACATGCTCAGGGGCCCCTCCCGACCTGCCCAGGGGCCCCTCCAGTCTGGTTAGGAACTCATGCGGGCATGTTCAAGGGCCCTTCCGACCGGCCCAGGGACCCTTTCGGTCTGGCCAGGGGCCCCTCTGACTTGCCCAGGAGC
>JAXIVJ010002974.1:12500-100691 GCA_036785665.1 Chirona hameri
CCGCCGCCCGCCCGCCCGCCCGCCCGCACCGCCCGCCCCCGCCCCGCCCGCCCGCCCGCCCGCCCGCCCGCACCCGGAGCCGCCCGCCCGCCCCCGCCGCCCGCCCGCCGCCCGCCCGCCCGCCCGCCCGCCCGCCCGCCCGCCCGCCCGCCCGCCCCGCCCGCCCGCCCGCCCGCCCGCCCGCCCGCCCGCCGCGCCCGCCCGCCCGCCCGCCCGCCCGCCCGCGCCGCCGCCCGCCCGCCGGAACACGGCTGGTAGAGATGACCAACTTGTTCACTGGTCAGAAGATGTAATGTTGACTTGAATTTGTCATATTTGATCGCCATAATCGGTAGGCAAATGTTCCGTTCGCTTCGCTTTTATGGACTATACTACAGGTATCTTCCTGCCGTCTGGCTGGCAGGAAGAAGAAAGCCGGTTAAGTGAAAATGTTTTGTCTGAATTGTTGTGCATGCGTTTCTAGTTTATGATCCTCTTATTGGTTATGCTGACGTTGATTCGTGACTGTTTTCAGATATTTGGCTGGAAGATTTAAGGTTATATCCAGTCATGAGGGCCGCGGTATTGAGCTGTTCGTCGGCAAGTTCGCCCTCCCGACCCTCATCTTCCTCTCTATGGCCACGCTCGACTTCACGTAAGCTGGCTCGAAATGTATCAACTGTAGGAACAGCCATTGTGTTCAACGCCCATAAGTAGGGCGTGGACCTGACCAGCACTTTACAAGATTGACGGCTAATATATTGCTGGTGATGATGCCTCTATCTGTTGTCGAGAATGATGATTTACTGCAAAACTGTATCACTTCAGAGGAGGGGCTTCTTCTCGTAGTACTTCTGTCTCAGCAGCGTAGCGATATAGGTAGAGTTGTTTCTCGTAGTGCTTGTGCAAGGAGCATGAATATATTTGTTAATGTTTGTTTAATCGACCTTCTCCTTGAATGTACCAAAGTAAGAAATTAAACTTTGTTTTACATTTGCATTCGGGCACAGCCCTTCATCAGATGTATTGCTATCGAAATAACACATCATTCACATACACGACACAAGAATAGACATTTAGCACAGCTCGTGAAAATCAGAGACTACATCCTCCACCCAGCCCAGCTGAAAACCTACCCGATTCAAAATAAATAATAAAGTTGTAATAAAATAAATAAATAAAGACTTCAAAGACTGCAACCATTTTGGGTGAGCGCTCTGTACCAGCCAATGCCATGTTCTTCAGCATAGATGTTGTGAATTTATACGGCAGTATCCAGTGGACGAGGCAATAGAGGCGGTGCGCGAGGCTCTGGATAAGGTACGAGGATAGATGGACACAGCAGGGCTAAGTATCGATGATATATGTGACCTTCTGCAGCACTGCCTGAAAACAACATATTTAGGTTTGGACATCAGTTTTACATGCAAAAAAGAGGGCGTAGCTATGGGGAATCCGGTCGCACCAGCTGTGGCTATCCTATATCTGGATCGCTTTGAGACACTAGCGTTAGACAGGGCAGGTCTAAAACCGGATTTTTTCGCCAGATTTATAGATGATTACGCTGGTGTCTGGCTGCATGGCAAAGATGCTCTAAACGGCTTTGTCGTTTACCTAAACGGATTGACGACAGAATTCAGTTTACATGTGAAATGTCTGGGGAGGGCGAAGGTTCGGTTTCAATGCTTGATACTCTGATCACTTTGTACAGCAAGGAAGGGAAGTGCTTGTATCAGTCTGAACTGTACGTCAAACCGAGCAATGCAGGCATCATTTTGCACTATCGTTCAGCTCACCCTAAGCCACACTAAGCTGAACACCCTTCGATCTCAATATAGGAGAGCAATTAGGCTGTCTTCAAACGAAGACGCAAAGAAAAGAAGCTTAGGTAAGATATGGGATCTTTTTTCAAAGAATGGCTATCCGGCACATATTCTGAGGAGTGTTCAGAGACAGGTGGAAGAGGTCGACAGGGGGCCGCGGGGGCACGGGGGGAGAGGAGGGTGGAGCTGAGCGTGAGGCGGGCGCGAGAGGTGGGGAGCGGGGTGCGGGCCGGCCGGATCGTGAAGCTACTGGTGTCCTATTGTTGCCTTATGTAGATGAAACGGTTTTATGTAAGGTGAAGCGGGTGGCACGAACTCCGGTCTGAACGCAAACGTAGCCTCGTACACACCGGATACGCTAAAACGCAAATTAGATCATTCTTCACTCACGGACCCGCCATGTCCAGCAGGCAACAGGACTTGCAACACTTGTAAAATGATCAAAAGGGTAGATGTACAGATACAAATGTCGTATATGAGCTGACTTGCAGGCTGTGTGGGGCTTCTTATATTGGGGAATCCAAAAGACCTCTACGGCCTTCGTTACAATGCACACTTGAGGTGCGCGGTAAATGAGACCAAGCTAACTCCGATAGGTGATCATTTTGAGTCATTTCACAAAGGAATCCCTAAGGCAGACCAAACTTGCTGATCCTCCTTTGGGAAGTTACAGTTTTGATGAAAACGAAAGACACCCGGATAGGAAAATTGCTGAATCTCTGTGTATCAGAAACAAAAAACCGAGCTTGAACGAAAATATGTCATCGTGGCGCATTATCTCAGGATAGGAATGCTTTTTGTATGATTTTTAATTTAATTTTTTCGTCGTGATTTATATAGCTACTGATAGTGATCTTAGGAATGTAATTTCGTGTGATTGACCCTACAAAATGTTCGCCTTTATTTATTTATTTTGAATCGGGTAGGTTTTCAGCTGGGCTGGGTGGAGGATGTAGTCTCTGATTTTCACGAGCTGTGCTAAATGTCTATTCTTGTGGTCGTGTATGTGAATGATGTGTTATTTCGATAGCAATACATCTGATGAAGGGCTGTGCCCGAATGCAAATGTAAAACAAAGTTTAATTTCTTACTTTGGTACATTCAAGGAGAAGGTACGATTAAAACAAACATTAACAAATAGGTAGAGTTGTGTTGGCATACCATCTACATTGTATCAATTGTATCTTGAATCGGAGATCAAATATTGCTGATGCATGATGCTAGTCATTCTGGACATGCTGAATCTTTCTAGCCGTCATATTTTAATGGAATTTACGTCCTGCAACATAACAATGTGAAGCTCTTTGTCGTCATAACCACCCACAAATACCAATGATATCTCAAGTGTCTAAGTCCGAATATTGCCGACACATTCATTGATTAACACATTGTCAGCAGTGGCGTACCCCAGGATTCACATCCAGGAAGGGGCATTTTTTTTTATCAGGGGGGCAGATGGTACCCCATCCAAAAAAAACTCTTTGGCCCACTATATTTTTAAAAGGATATATTTTCAGCATTTTTCTTTAAAAAAGATCAATATTTGTTTCGACCAAAGGAGGCACGTACATACCTTCAGGGCCAGGGTGCAATTGCCTCCCCCCCCCCCCCCCCCTGGGTACGCCTATGATTGTCAGTCAGTGAGTCAAGTGACAGTTATTGATTAACGCAGACACAGTCATTGATTAACGCTGACTCATTCTAGCTTTCATATTTGTAATAATTTGCTTAAGATTTCAGTGACGATTGATAAGAATTTCCAGTTAATTTTGTCAGAAAAATAAGCCTCATCCTGTCTCATTTTCCCAGTTATGCGCTTGTGCCGTTTCTCCTCCTACCATGTATGTCGTACTAACGCCTGCTGGCACTTCACACCGAACAAATGGTTATTCATTGACCTTTGTTGAACAGACCAAACAAAATAAACAACGACATCAAAGGATTGCTACTTGCAAGCTTTCGGACCGTCCCCTCCCCTCACGTTCTCCACTAACCCTCTCCACCGCTCCGTGCAGCGTGGTCGACTGGAACTTCCTGCTGGCGATCCTGCTCTCCAAGACGGCGGTGTTCGTGGTGGTGCTGCTCGGATGTTTAGTGGTTACGCACCCCTCAGACTACTCCATCGGAGCGCTCTACGCTATCTTCTGCACGCAGAGCAACGACTTCGCGCTCGGATACCCCATCAGTGAGTGGGGCGAATGGCAGGGCTAGGAGACCCCCACCAGTGAGTGGGGCGAATGGCAGGACTAGGAGACCCCATCAGTGAGTGGGGCGAATGGCAGGACTAGGAGACCCCACCAGTGAGTGGGGCGAATGGCAGGACTAGGAGACCCCATCAGTGAGTGGGGCGAATGGCAGGACTAGGAGACCCCACCAGTGAGTGGGGCGAATGGCAGGACTAGGATACCCCATCAGTGAGTGGGGCGAATGGCAGGACTCGGATACCCCATCAGTGAGTGGGGCGAATGGCAGGACTAGGAGACCCCATCAGTGAGTGGGGCGAATGGCAGGACTAGGAGACCCCATCAGTGAGTGGGGCGAATGGCAGGACTAGGATACCCCACCAGTGAGTGGGGCGAATGGCAGGACTAGGAGACCCCATCAGTGAGTGGGGCGAATGGCAGGGCTAGGAGACCCCACCAGTGAGTGGGGCGAATGGCAGGACTAGGAGACCCCATCAGTGAGTGGGACGAATGGCAGGACTAGGAGACCCCACCAGTGAGTGGGGCGAATGGCAGGACTAGGAGACCCCATCAGTGAGTGGGGCGAATGGCAGGACTAGGAGACCCCACCAGTGACTGGGGCGAATGGCAGGACTAGGAGACCCCACCAGTGAGTGGGGCGAATGGCAGGACTAGGATACCCCATCAGTGAGTGGGGCGAATGGCAGGACTAGGATACCCCATCAGTGAGTGGGGCGAATGGCAGGGCTAGGAGACCCCACCAGTGAGTGGGGCGAATGACAGGACTAGGAGACCCCATCAGTGAGTGGGGCGAATGGCAGGACTAGGAGACCCCACCAGTGACTGGGGCGAATGGCAGGACTAGGAGACCCCACCAGTGAGTGGGGCGAATGGCAGGACTAGGATACCCCATCAGTGAGTGGGGCGAATGGCAGGACTAGGATACCCCATCAGTGAGTGGGGCGAATGGCAGGGCTAGGATACCCCATCAGTGAGTGGGGCGAATGGCAGGACTAGGAGACCCCATCAGTGAGTGGGGCGAATGGCAGGACTAGGATACCCCATCAGTGAGTGGGGCGAATGGCAGGGCTAGGATACCCCATCAGTGAGTGGGGCGAATGGCAGGACCAGGATACCCCACCAGTGAGTGGGGCGAATGGCAGGACTAGGATACCCCATCAGTGAGTGGGGCGAATGGCAGGACTAGGAGACCCCATCAGTGAGTGGGGCGAATGGCAGGACTAGGAGACCCCATCAGTGAGTGGGGCGAATGGCAGGACTAGGATACCCCATCACTCATCAGTGAGTGGGGCGAATGGCAGGACTAGGGGTTGGTCCGGTGGGTTCGGTTAGTGCCGTGTGTATTAGCTTGCGTCTTTGAGTGTACAGGTACGTACGGGTGACTTGCCGCATGCCAGGCATACATACGTTGTTCATTTAGTATGGTGCCAAAATATGAATTTGTTAGATGCAGCGACGGTCAGTCATCATTGAAGTGTAAAATGTGTGCCTCCGTGGGGCTACCGCTGATGTTATGCCAGTCTACCTGTGTTTAATTCTTCAGAGTTGTGTACAATGTCACCATGTCTGCTCAGGACATCTCTCTTGCTTGCTCCCCCTGCCACCTCCAAACGTGCCTATGCCCACCTCCTTCCCCCTCCTCACTTGTTCACCACCTCACCGCCCCGCTCTGCCCCACTCTTCGCCGCCAGTCTCGGCCATTTACAAGGACTCGCACCCGGAGTTCGTCAGCTACCTGTACCTGGTGGCGCCCGTGTCCCTCTGCCTGCTGAACCCGGTCGGCTTCGTGCTGATGGAGCTCTGGAAGCGGCGGCACCTGTCGCTGACGCTGGAGGCCGGCAGCGGCGGCGGCGGCGGTCCCGCGCGCAGGTCCGCCTCCGTCTGCCGTCTGATGCTGCTGTCGCTGCGGGGCGCGTTCACCAACCCCATCGTGGTGATGACTGGACTAGGCGTCGTCTGGAACGCGGCGTTCCAGCACGTGATCCCAAAGGTGCTCTACAACATCCTGAATGTGAGTAGAAGGGGGAGGATGTGAGATGGATTGTGTGTGATTGGACGCGGCGATGTGTGTTAGCGCATTCATATGTTTTGCTACATGTTGCTGTTTGGACATCCGCTATGCTAATGCATATGCGTGAAAATGCATTTTACAGCATGCACTCAGGTCAGCTCATATCAGCTGTCATTCAAATAATTTTAGTTCACTTTATCCGACTGTTTATGCAATCCACAACAAGATCTCTTATCTGACTGTTTATGCCATCCAAACCAAACTGCCAACTTCCAGTTGTATGCAGGAAGCATCTCCATGATTCAGCTGTTCCCAGAACCTGTTACACCACGCGTGTCTGTTGCAGACGTTCTCCGTGTCGTACTCGGCCACGGCGCTGTTCATGCTGGGCCTGCACATGGTGACCCAGTCGAACTCACCACTGCGCTCCGACCGCTACCTCGTGCCGTTCATCCTGATCGTCGTCAAGTCGGTGGTGATGCCGCTCATGACGCGAGAGTCCATGAGCCTGCTGCTGGGCGCCAGCACCGCCAACAGCAACAGTACGATCGTAAGTGGGCCGGAATGGGCTGGACAGCCGGAATGGGCTAGTGTTGTATGACATCAGTGGAGTTGGCGGGAGAGGTGGGCCCACTGCCCACGGAGCTATCGTTTGTCATACTTGAGCTTCAATGTTGAACCATTTGCATTGTCATTGATATTTGTATTATCTGTTTGGAATGGTAGCCAACCAACAGTTTGCGATCCCTATCAATTTTATCAGCTATTCATGTGGTCCGTGTTTTATGAATCGCACGAAGCCAGCTAATTCAATGGGTTTGCATGGAGATCACAAGCTGTCTGGTGTCTGGCCTCCAGTCACTGACCGCGCTGCTCACCGTTCATTGGCTGGCCATCGTGACGCGGTGTTTGACTGTCTGGCCTCCAGTCACTGACCGCGCTTCTCGCCGTTCATTGGCTGTCCATCGTGACGCGGTGTTTGACTGTCTGGCAGGACCTGTTCATTGGCTGTCCATCGTGACGCGGTGTTTGACTGTCTGGCAGGACCTGTTCATTGGCTGTCCATCGTGACGCGGTGTTTGACTGTCTGGCAGGACCTGTTCATTGGCTGTCCATCGTGGTGTTTGACTGTCTGGCAGGATCTGTTCATTGGCTGTCCATCGTGGTGTTTGACTGTCTGGCAGGATCTGTTCATTGGCTGTCCATCGTGACGCGGTGTTTGACTGTCTGGCAGGATCTGTTCATTGGCTGTCCATCGTGACGCGGTGTTTGACTGTCTGGCCTCCAGTCACTGACCGCGCTTCTCGCCGTTCATTGGCTGTCCATCGTAACGCGGTGTTTGACTGTCTGGCCTCCAGTCACTGACCGCGCTTCTCGCCGTTCATTGGCTGTCCATCGTGACGCGGTGTTTGACTGTCTGGCCTCCAGTCACTGACCGCGCTTCTCGCCGTTCATTGGCTGTCCATCGTGACGCGGTGTTTGACTGTCTGGCAGGATCTGTTCATTGGCTGTCCATCGTAACGCGGTGTTTGACTGTCTGGCAGGACCTGTTCATTGGCTGTCCATCGTGACGCGGTGTTTGACTGTCTGGCAGGACCTGTTCATTGGCTGTCCATCGTAACGCGGTGTTTGACTGTCTGGCAGGACCTGTTCATTGGCTGTCCATCGTGACGCGGTGTTTGACTGTCTGGCAGGACCTGTTAATTGGCTGGTCATCGTGACGCGGTGTTTGACTGTCTGGCAGGATCTGTTCATTGGCTGTCCATCGTGACGCGGTGTTTGACTGTCTGGCAGGACCTGTTCATTGACTGTCCATCGTAACGCGGTGTTTGACTGTCTGGCAGGATCTGTTCATTGGCTGTCCATCGTGACGCGGTGTTTGACTGTCTGGCCTCCAGTCACTGACCGCGCTTCTCGCCGTTCATTGGCTGTCCATCGTGACGCGGTGTTTGACTGTCTGGCAGGATCTGTTCATTGGCTGTCCATCGTAACGCGGTGTTTGACTGTCTGGCAGGACCTGTTCATTGGCTGTCCATCGTGACGCGGTGTTTGACTGTCTGGCAGGACCTGTTAATTGGCTGGCCATCGTGACGCGGTGTTTGACTGTCTGGCAGGACCTGACCAACTACGCGTTCCTGTACGGTATCCTGCCGACTGCGCCCAGCGTGCTGGTGTACGCCTCGCACTACGAGACCGCCGTGGAGGTGGTGAGTAGCGCGGCTGACAGTGTGCCGCTCATGGTCTACTGCAGGCTAGTGCTAAATGACGGCACGCGGGCTGATGTGACGGCACGCGGGCTGATGTGACGGCACGCGGGCTGATGTGACGGCACGCGGGCTGATGTGACGGCACGCGGGCTGATGTGACGGCACGCGGGCTGATGTGACGGCACGCGGGCTGGTGTGACGGCACACGGGCTGGTGTGACGGCACACGGGCTGGTGTGACGGTACGCGGGCTGATGTGACGGCACGCGGGCTGATGTGACGGCACGCGGGCTGGTGTGACGGCACACGGGCTGGTGTGACGGTACGCGGGCTGATGTGACGGCACGCGGGCTGATGTGACGGCACGCGGGCTGATGTGACGGCACGCGGGCTGATGTGGGTCTGATGGCATACCCACATGTGTGAACGGTTTGTGTTTTCGGTTTAGCAGTGACTCGTGTTCGAGACGTATCTTTCACACGACACTGGCATGACACGGCACCTTTCCTGTCCCCGATTCACCTCTGACCTGCCCCCGCGCCTCCCCCGCGCCTCCCCCGCGCCTCCCCCGGGCCGGCCCTCAGGTAGCCAACTCGCTGGTGATCGGCACGTTCCTCTCCGCGCCGCTGATGTTCGTCTCGGCCTGGATGGTCAGCCTGTACTCCACCGTGGAGCCGTCCCAGTACATCCAGTACATCGACCAGTACATATTCGACATCAGCACCATCGGCCTGGTCTGCTGCGTGAGTGAAGTGTGCTGCCGATATCAGATAGCTTCCTTTCAAAACGTGCGAGTGTAGTGCGCTGGTGGTGAACTGGTGGATTTACAAAACAAACAGCGGAAACAGATGCTGGTGGTGTGATGCCTCTTCGTTGGGAGATGTTAGGTCGAGTGATGTTTTCACAATAGGATTTACTTTAGGGTAAATAACACGTTAGACGTCATGGTTGACTTACGGTCAAAGAAGGTGGTTAGATAGTATGGTGATGCTGATGGTCGGAGTACTGGCCAGTGCGCAGATCAGCTGCTGCTGCTGATCTCACCTCGCGTCCTCCACTTCAGCTCTCGATAACCGCTGTTTCATGTGTTTCAGGTCTGGGTGCTGGGAGTGTTCGTGCTGAGCGGCAAGTTCCGACGCGTTCCGCACTTCATCACCACCTGCCTGATCGTGTCGCAGGTGAGTCACATTGGTGTCATTCGTGTGAAATGTGACGCGGCCCCACACCGCAGCTGGCGTCATTTAGGCCCAAGCGGCAAATACGGGGCTAGTCTGGCTTAGATGCCATATTGTGGAGCTACAAAGTTGTGTGTTGTTATTATCAGCTAACACGTGCTCTCAGTTTCTGCGTCTGACCCCCCCCCCCCCCCTCTGTCTCCTGTCCAGGCGGTGGCCTGCGTGGGGGCCATCCTCTCGACCCAGCTGGCGAGCCCCACCTCCGGCTGGCAGTACTACCTGCACTTCCTGCCGCTGACGGTCGGCGTGTTCAGCAGTCGCGTCTGGACGGCGCTGCTGGCCGTGGCGCTGCTGCTGCTGAGGACGCGCTCGCTCTGCTTCGTGCTGCGCTGCCGGCTGCCGTTCATGGCCATCGGATGGGCGTAAGGCGACACTGATATCATCACTGGGCTGCCGTTCATGGCCATCGGATGGGCGTAAGGCGACACTGAGGACGCGCTCGCTCTGCTTCGTGCTGCGCTGCCGGCTGCCGTTCATGGCCATCGGATGGGCGTAAGGCGACACTGATATCATCACTGGGCTGCCGTTCATGGCCATCGGATGGGCGTAAGGCGACACTGAGGACGCGCTCGCTCTGCTTCGTGCTGCGCTGCCGGCTGCCGTTCATGGCCATCGGATGGGCGTAAGACGACACTGATAGCATCACTGGGCTGCCGTTCATGGCCATCGGATGGGCGTAAGGCGACACTGATATCATCACTGGGCTGCCGTTCATGGCCATCGGATGGGCGTAAGGCGACACTGAGGACGCGCTCGCTCTGCTTCGTGCTGCGCTGCCGGCTGCCGTTCATGGCCATCGGATGGGCGTAAGGCGACACTGATATCATCACTGGGCTGCCGTTCATGGCCATCGGATGGGCGTAAGGCGACACTGAGGACGCGCTCGCTCTGCTTCGTGCTGCGCTGCCGGCTGCCGTTCATGGCCATCGGATGGGCGTAAGGCGACACTGATATCATCACTGGGCTGCCGTTCATGGCCATCGGATGGGCGTAAGGCGACACTGAGGACGCGCTCGCTCTGCTTCGTGCTGCGCTGCCGGCTGCCGTTCATGGCCATCGGATGGGCGTAAGACGACACTGATAGCATCACTGGGCTGCCGTTCATGGCCATCGGATGGGCGTAAGGCGACACTGAGGACGCGCTCGCTCTGCTTCGTGCTGCGCTGCCGGCTGCCGTTCATGGCCATCGGATGGGCGTAAGGCGACACTGATAGCATCACTGGGCTGCCGTTCATGGCCATCGGATGGGCGTAAGGCGACACTGATAGCATCACTGGGCTGCCGTTCATGGCCATCGGATGGGCGTAAGGCGACACTGATAGCATCACTGGGCTGCTCCGTCTCTCTCTCGGCAGGATGGGCGTAAGGCGACACTGATAGCATCACTGGGCTGCTCCGTCTCTCTATCGGCAGGATGGGCGTAAGGCGACACTGATATCATCACTGGGCTGCCGTTCATGGCCATCGGATGGGCGTAAGGCGACACTGATATCATCACTGGGCTGCTCCGTCTCTCTCTCGGCAGGATGGGCGTAAGGCGGCACTGATAGCATCACTGGGCTGCTCCGTCTCTCTCTCTCGGCAGGATGGGCGTAAGGCGACACTGATATCATCACTGGGCTGCTCCGTCTCTCTCTCGGCAGGATGGGCGTAAGGCGACACTGATATCATCACTGGGCTGCTCCGTCTCTCTCGGCAGGATGGGCGTAAGGCGACACTGAGATCATCACTGGGCCGCTCCGTCTCTCTCGGCAGGATGGGCGTAAGGCGACACTGATATCATCACTGGGCTGCTCCGTCTCTCTCGGCAGGATGGGCGTAAGGCGACACTGATATCATCACTGGGCTGCTCCGTCTCTCTCGGCAGGATGGGCGTAAGGCGACACTGATATCATCACTGGGCTGCTCCGTCTCTCTCGGCAGGATGGGCGTAAGGCGACACTGATATCATCACTGGGCTGCTCCGTCTCTCTCGGCAGGATGGGCGTAAGGCGACACAAATATCATCACTGGGCTGCTCCGTCTCTCTCGGCAGGATGGGCGTAAGGCGACACTGATATCATCACTGGGCTGCTCCGTCTCTCTCGGCAGGATGGGCGTAAGGCGACACTGATATCATCACTGGGCTGCTCCGTCTCTCTCGGCAGGATGGGCGTAAGGCGACACTGATATCATCACTGGGCTGCTCCGTCTCTCTCGGCAGGATGGGCGTAAGGCGACACTGATATCATCACTGGGCTGCTCCGTCTCTCTCGGCAGGATGGGCGTAAGGCGACACTGATATCATCACTGGGCTGCTCCGTCTCTCTCGGCAGGATGGGCGTAAGGCGACACTGATATCATCACTGGGCTGCTCCGTCTCTCTCGGCAGGATGGGCGTAAGGCGACACTGATATCATCACTGGGCTGCTCCGTCTCTCTCGGCAGGATGGGCGTAAGGCGACACTGATATCATCACTGGGCTGCTCCGTCTTTCTCGGCAGGATGGGCGTAAGGCGACACTGATATCATCACTGGGCTGCTCCGTCTCTCTCGGCAGGATGGGCGTAAGGCGACACTGATATCATCACTGGGCTGCTCCGTCTCTCTCGGCAGGATGGGCGTAAGGCGACACTGATATCATCACTGGGCTGCTCTGTCTCTCTCGGCAGGATGGGCGTAAGGCGACACTGAGATCATCACTGGGCTGCTCCGTCTCTCTCGGCAGGATGGGCGTAAGGCGACACTGAGATCATCACTGGGCTGCTCCGTCTCTCGGCAGGATGGGCGTAAGGCGACACTGAGGTCATCACTGGGCTGCTCCGTCTCTATCGGCAGGATGGGCGTAAGGCGACACTGATATCATCACTGGGCTGCTCCGTCTCGGCAGGATGGGCGTAAGGCGACACTGATATCATCACTGGGCTGCTCCGTCTCTCTCGGCAGGATGGGCGTAAGGCGACACTGATCATCACTGGGCTGCTCCGTCTCTCTCGGCAGGATGGGCGTAAGGCGACACTGATATCATCACTGGGCTGCTCCGTCTCTCTCGGCAGGATGGGCGTAAGGCGACACTGATCATCACTGGGCTGCTCCGTCTCTCTCGGCAGGATGGGCGTAAGGCGACACTGATATCATCACTGGGCTGCTCCGTCTCTCTCGGCAGGATGGGCGTAAGGCGACACTGATATCATCACTGGGCTGCTCCGTCTCTCTCGGCAGGATGGGCGTAAGGCGACACTGATCATCACTGGGCTGCTCCGTCTCTCTCGGCAGGATGGGCGTAAGGCGACACTGATCATCACTGGGCTGCTCCGTCTCTCTCGGCAGGATGGGCGTAAGGCGACACTGATCATCACTGGGCTGCTCCGTCTCTCTCGGCAGGATGGGCGTAAGGCGACACTGATATCATCACTGGGCTGCTCCGTCTCTCTCGGCAGGATGGGCGTAAGGCGACACTGATATCATCACTGGGCTGCTCCGTCTCTCTCGGCAGGATGGGCGTAAGGCGACACTGATCATCACTGGGCTGCTCCGTCTCTCTCGGCAGGATGGGCGTAAGGCGACACTGATATCATCACTGGGCTGCTCCGTCTCTCTCGGCAGGATGGGCGTAAGGCGACACTGATATCATCACTGGGCTGCTCCGTCTCTATCGGCACCGATATTGGCTATGCCGCTGTGGAACTAGTCAGTGGTAAATCGGTGCTTGTGCTAAATTAAATGTTGTCGGTGCTGCCACCTAGTCGTCTCGTGACAAGGAAGAAACATGATATCATGCATAATTGTGTGTTTAAAATAGCTAATTTAAACGCACATCTGGACGTGTTGGATCGCCTTTAGAATACTGTGCGGCTGCCGCCGACTAAGCTAAGCTAACCTGCCGGACGTTGCGCCAGGTTCCCTCTATGTCTGACCGTGATCCTGCTGGTGACAAACGAGGGACACCACATGTACGAGGGCGACCCGAGCTTCCAGCTGGGACAGTTCCAGTCGGTCACCGCCATCGTCATCCTCACTGTCTCACTCACAGGTGAGTCATTCTCACTGTCTCACTCACAGGTGAGGCATCCTTACCGTCTCACTCACAGGTGAGGCATCCTCACTGTCTCACTCACAGGTGAGACATCCTCACCGTCTCTCAGGTGAGTTATCCTCACCGTCTCACTCACAGGTGAGGCATCCTCACCATCTCACTCACAGGTGAGGCATCCTCACCGTCTCACTCACAGGTGAGGCATCCTCACCGTCTCACTCACCATCTCACTCACAGGTGAGTTATCCTCACCATCTCACTCACAGGTGAGTTATCCTCACCATCTCACTCACAGGTGAGTCATCCTCACTGTCTCACAAACAGGTGAGTTATCCTCACCGTCTCACTCACAGGTGAGTCATCCTCACCGTCTCACTCACAGGTGAGGCATCCTCACCGTCTCACTCACCATCTCACTCACAGGTGAGTTATCCTCACCATCTCACTCACAGGTGAGTCATCCTCGCCGTCTCACTCACCATCTCACTCACAGGTGAGTCATCAGGGGCGTCGCCACGGATTTTTGAGTGGGGGGGGGGGGGGGCGAAGCGCCGAATGAACCATCAGTACGGTTCGCGACAATGTGAAGGAAACCCAGTTTTTACCTTGTAATTTTTACTTAGGAACACAATAATTTGTAGGTGTATCTAGCAGCTTTATTTGTTTAGATTTAAAACTATAACAGGTGATAGGTGAAAAACGATAACTTCTTCGGAAATATTCATGGTAGGTTGTTCAAACGACTTTATATTCGATAGGTAGGTACTGCCAGGCGATTCGGTCATCGCTGTTGGGATACATTACATATCACAGTTATTCGTGTTACATAGACAGCTATTTCATACTAATTATAAGAAGTGGCAGCCACCTAGGTGTCCGTCTGGCCTTCCGGTTGTCACCCGATTGCTTAATAACTCCGCGCACCTTGCAGTCAAAACCGCGAAATTTGGCATGTTAGTGGGATGTAGGGTCGCGCTATCTTATGCAAATTTTCCGTCGATTCATGATCGCAATAGAGTGCAATTCTATTTAGTGTTAATATGCCGTGAATGTCAGACATTATATGCGCCACTCGGCTGTCACTGGACTGGCTTTTTGATTTCGGGAGCCACTGACTCGGTCATGGGGGTCAGGGTCAGGGTTTGATAGATATTTAGGAGGTCGGTGGTGCGATACAAGGCAACGTCACTGACGTTTTTCTATCTTCTTCATAAGCTCAGCGCATCTCACTGTTCTGCATGCTGACCGACCCGGGGTGCCCGAAACTGTACCAGGAGGACGGATCGACCCGTAACCGGTGACAGCCGCCGGCTCGTTATGCGGGGTAGTTGTTTGTGGACGGCTGGCCGAGACGGATGCGGATGAAGTAACTCATGTACTTGGAGTAATGGATGAAGTAGTTATCCGAAACCTACCTCGGTTTGGAAACTTGGAACGCATTTGGGCAGAACGCAATTGCTTGCATATTTTGTTTTATAAATTTAGTCCGAAGCTTTTTAATGGATAGATTTCCGAGGTCAGGAGTCAGGACCCGGCATAAACAGTTTGATTACCGAGCGGAGCGAGGTCTTTCGTCAACTAGGGGGACAAATATACGTATGACCGGCTCGACCGTAGCCATGGTTTTCAGAAGCTTATTTAATTGCAGCTGTTCGTCGAAGTGACTGAAAACTTGCACACACAAACGTTCATGTCGTAAAACTATCTGCCGGTGTTTTCTTTCAGCAAGCACAAAGTGTGCCTAAACAACAAATAGGGCACATTAACGCCATAATATGCCCGTTTCCTGCTACCAAAATGTCATTTAAATTCCTGTCAACCTCCCTCAAGAAAAGTACAAATATTGTCTTGATCCCTTCAATTCTTCCATTGCACTGACACTTTTTCCTAATGCTTTTTATGATATTGAGACCTGCAATATTTGCGAACAAAGTATGGTTTTATGTCTCCAAAACGGGAGGGGGATAATCCCCCCCCCCCTCCAGTCTGACGACGGGGGGGGGGCGGTGCCCCCCCCCCCCCCCCTACGGCGACGCCCTTGTGAGTCATGCTCACCGTCTCACTCACAGATGAGGAACGGTCCGGCGCCGACCGCGGCATTTGTGGGTGCTCCTCGACCGCGGTTCCTGGTGACGAACGATCTGTTTCGCACCTGTTGAAGATTTGGTGAAAATGATTTTGTTTATGCAACGCCGTAAGGCTGGTGTTTAAAGTTTGTCGTAGTTTGTGGATAGTGAGGCTCAGTTTCACCTTCCCATTCACTCTGTTATGTGCACGTGCTCACGGTAACCCGTAGATTACCGCTGACCGCTGACCGCTGACCGCTGACCGCTGACCACTGACCACTGACCACTGACCACTGACCACTGACCACTGACCACTGACCACTGACCACTGACCACTGACCACTGACCACTGACCACTGACCACTGACCACTGACCGCTGACCGCTGACCGCTGACCTCTGACCACTGACCGCTGACCGCTGACCTCTGACCGCTGACCGCTGACCGCTGACCACTGACTACTGACTGCTGACTGCTGACCGCTGACCGCTGACCGCTGACCGCTGACCGCTGACCGCTGACCGCTGACCGCTGACCGCTGACTGCTGACTGCTGACCGCTGACCGCTGACCGCTGACCGCTGACTGCTGACTGCTGACTGCTGACTGCTGACTGCTGACTGCTGACTACGGACTGCTGACTGCTGCCCCCGGCCGTCGGCCGGCCGGACGAGGCGCGCCCCGGCGATAATCCGGAGGTGGCAGAGGCGGCATACCCATTGACCACAGAAGCTGTTACGATGTCGTAAAACCCCAATAACAAACCAGCCGTGTTGTCCGGCTCCTAGCCGAGGCGAGGTGACTGACCCGCGCTGACCCCGCTGACCCGGGGTGACCCTGCTGACCCGGGATGACTCCGTTGACCCCGCTGACTCGGGGTGACCCCGCTGACCCGGCTGACCCGGGGTGACCCGGCTGACCCGGGGTGACCCCGCTGACCCGGGGTGACCCCGCTGACCCGGGGTGACCCCGCTGACCCGGGGTGACCCCGCTGACCCGGGGTGACCCGCTGACCCGGGGTGACCCCGCTGACCCGGGGTGACCCCGCTGACCCGGCTGACCCCGCTGATCCGGGGTGACCCGGCTGACCCGCGGTGACCCGGAGTGACCCGGCTGACCCCGCTGACCCGGGGTGACTCCGCTGACCCGGGGTGACCCCGCTGACCCGGGGTGACCCCGCTGACCCGGGGTGACCCCGCTGACCCGGGGTGACCCCGCTGACCCGGGGTGACCCCGCTGACCCGGGGTGACCCCGCTGACCCGGGGTGACCCCGCTGACCCGGGGTGACCCCGCTGATCCGGGGTGACCCCGCTGACCCGGGGTGACCCCGCTGACCCGGGATGACCCCGCTGACCCGGGGTGACCCCGCTGACCCGGGGTGACCCCGCTGACCCGGGGTGACCCCGCTGACCCAGCTGACCCGGCTGACCCAGCTGACCCGGCTGACCCAGCTGACCCAGCTGACCCAGCTGACCCGGGGTGACCCGGCTGACCCCGCTGACCCCGCTGACCCGGCTGACCCGGCTGACCCGGGGTGACCCGGCTGACCCGGCTGACCCCGCTGACCCGTGGTGACCCGGCTGACCCGGCTGACCCGGCTGACCCGGCTGACCCGGCTGACCCGGGGTGACCCGGCTGACCCCGCTGACCCGGCTGACCCAGCTGACCCAGCTGACCCGGCTGACCCGACTGACCCCGCTGACCCAGCTGACCCAGCTGACCCGGGGTGACCCGGCTGACACCGCTGACCCCACTGACCCGTGGTGACCCGGCTGACCCCGCTGACCCGTGGTGACCCGGCTGACCCGGCTGCCCCCGCTGACCCGGTGCCGGCAGTGACGCTCTGTTGTCTGGTGCTGCACCTGCGCTACAGCCACATCTACCGCCAGTACACGCCGCAGCTGACGGCCAACGGACAGAGCAGCTCGCCGGACCTCAGCGCCGGCCGCCGCTCACCGAACCCCTCCCGGTCACCAGCGACAGCCATCACCAGCGACACCGAGTCCGTGTCGGACGGACAGGCCGACATCACCACCGGTTAGTGACAGGCCGACATCACCACTGATTAGTGACAGGCCGACATCACCACTGGTTAGTGACAGGCCGACATCACCACTGGTTAGTGACAGGCCGACATCACCACCGGTTAGTGACAGGCCGACATCACCACCGGTTAGTGACAGGCCGACATCACCACCGGTTAGTGACAGGCTGACATCACCACCGGTTAGTGGATAGAGGGACAGGCCGACATCACCACCGGTTAGTGGATAGAGGGACAGGCCGACATCACCACCGGTTAGTGGATAGAGGGACAGGCCGACATCACCACCGGTTAGTGGATAGAGGGACAGGCCGACATCACCACCGGTTAGTGGATAGAGGGACAGGCCACATCACCACCGGTTAGTGGATAGAGGGACAGGCCGACATCACCACCGGTTAGTGGATAAAGGGACAGGCCACATCACCACCGGTTAGTGACAGGCTGACATCACCACTGGTTAGTGGATAGAGGGACAGGCCGACATCACCACCGGTTAGTGACAGGCCCACATCACCACCGGTTAGTGGATAGAGGGACAGGCCACATCACCACCGGTTAGTGACAGGCCGACATCACCACCGGTTAGTGACAGGCCGACATCACCACCGGTTAGTGACAGGCTGACATCACCACCGGTTAGTGGATAGAGGGACAGGCCGACATCACCACCGGTTAGTGGATAGAGGGACAGGCCGACATCACCACCGGTTAGTGGATAAAGGGACAGGCCGACATCACCACCGGTTAGTGACAGGCCGACATCACCACCGGTTAGTGACAGGCCGACATCACCACCGGTTAGTGACAGGCCGACATCACCACCGGTTAGTGGATAGAGGGACAGGCCGACATCACCACCGGTTAGTGGATAAAGGGACAGGCCACATCACCACCGGTTAGTGACAGGCCGACATCACCACCGGTTAGTGGATAGAGGGACAGGCCACATCACCACCGGTTAGTGACAGGCCGACATCACCACTGATTAGTGACAGGCCGACATCACCACCGGTTAGTGACAGGCCGACATCACCACCGGTTAGTGACAGGCTGACATCACCACCGGTTAGTGGATAGAGGGACAGGCCGACATCACCACCGGTTAGTGGATAGAGGGACAGGCCGACATCACCACCGGTTAGTGACAGGCCGACATCACCACCGGTTAGTGGATAAAGGGACAGGCCGACATCACCACCGGTTAGTGGATAGAGGGACAGGCCGACATCACCACCGGTTAGTGGATAGAGGGACAGGCCGACATCACCACCGGTTAGTGGATAGAGGGACAGGCCGACATCACCACCGGTTAGTGGATAGAGGGACAGGCCGACATCACCACCGGTTAGTGGATAGAGGGACAGGCCGACATCACCACCGGTTAGTGGATAGAGGGACAGGCCGACATCACCACCGGTTAGTGGATAAAGGGACAGGCCGACATCACCACCGGTTAGTGGATAGAGGGACAGGCCGACATCACCACCGGTTAGTGGATAGAGGGACAGGCCGACATCACCACCGGTTAGTGGATAGAGGGACAGGCCGACATCACCACCGGTTAGTGGATAGAGGGACAGGCCGACATCACCACCGGTTAGTGACAGGCCGACATCACCACCGGTTAGTGGATAGAGGGACAGGCCGACATCACCACCGGTTAGTGGATAGAGGGACAGGCCGACATCACCACCGGTTAGTGGATAGAGGGACAGGCCGACATCACCACCGGTTAGTGGATAAAGGGACAGGCCGACATCACCACCGGTTAGTGGATAGAGGGACAGGCCGACATCACCACCGGTTAGTGGATAAAGGGACAGGCTGACATCACCACCGGTTAGTGGATAAAGGGACAGGCTGACATCACCACCGGTTAGTGGATAGAGGGACAGGCCGACATCACCACCGGTTAGTGGATAAAGGGACAGGCTGACATCACCACCGGTTAGTGGATGGAGGGACAGGCCGACATCACCACCGGTTAGTGGATAGAGGGACAGGCCGACATCACCACCGGTTAGTGGATAGAGGGACAGGCCGACATCACCACCGGTTAGTGGATAAAGGGACAGGCCACATCACCACCGGTTAGTGGATAGAGGGACAGGCCGACATCACCACCGGTTAGTGGATAGAGGGACAGGCCGACATCACCACCGGTTAGTGGATAGAGGGACAGGCCGACATCACCACCGGTTAGTGGATAGAGGGACAGGCCGACATCACCACCGGTTAGTGGATAGAGGGACAGGCCGACATCACCACCGGTTAGTGGATAAAGGGACAGGCCGACATCACCACCGGTTAGTGGATAGAGGGACAGGCCGACATCACCACCGGTTAGTGACAGGCTGACATCACCACCGGTTAGTGGATAAAGGGACAGGCTGACATCACCACCGGTTAGTGGATAGAGGGACAGGCCGATATCACTACTGGTTAGTGGATAGAGGGACAGGCCGACATCACCACCGGTTAGTGGATAGAGGGACAGGCCGACATCACCACCGGTTAGTGGATAAAGGGACAGGCCGACATCACCACCGGTTAGTGGATAGAGGGACAGGCCGATATCACTACTGGTTAGTGGATAGAGGGACAGGCCGACATCACCACCGGTTAGTGACAGGCCGACATCACCACCGGTTAGTGACAGGCCGACATCACCACCGGTTAATGACAGGCCGACATCACCACCGGTTAGTGGATAGAGGGACAGGCCACATCACCACCGGTTAGTGGATAAAGGGACAGGCCGACATCACCACCGGTTAGTGGATAGAGGGACAGGCCGATATCACTACTGGTTAGTGGATAGAGGGACAGGCCGACATCACCACCGGTTAGTGGATAGAGGGACAGGCCGACATCACCACCGGTTAGTGGATAGAGGGACAGGCCGACATCACCACCGGTTAGTGGATAGAGGGACAGGCCGATATCACTACTGGTTAGTGGATAAAGGGACAGGCTGACATCACCACCGGTTAGTGGATAGAGGGACAGGCCGATATCACTACTGGTTAGTGGATGGAGGGATCACAGGCAGATGTCACCACTGGTCAGTGTGCAAGTGTGCAGGGTGGTCAGTTGTCACTGACGGGGGTCAGGATGCGCAGGGGTCGTCAGCTGCTACCAGCGGTACTGACCGGAATTCTTGTTTGCAGTGTTTTAGTTTGTGTCATATGCTGTCAATATTTTGTTTCTGGTTTCTTATACAGAAATATGAATCGGCTTCCGGTTTGCATCTTCGTGGCACCTGTGTGGTATGTGTTCTTTAACCGGTCTCCTGCTTTCTCTATGCGCAGTGAGCGACATCGAGGAGCTGCTGTCGGGCAGTAACAGCGGCCCGCTGGATAATCAGACCACGTGTAACAGACAGCGACCCTGTAACCCCGGCCAGCAGCAGACCTGCAGGTGGGTACACGTCGACTCAATCAGGGCTCGTGTTGCGGGGTTTATAGGAACGCCTTCAGCAGTGGCAGGAACATCCGTCAATTGCAGGCACTTCTGAATCATAGGATCTTGGTCTGGCATTTCGCTTGTAGGATATGTGTGCCGTGACGGTCGCAGTTAATGTTTGACGTCTGATTTCGCAAATACGTCCGAAGAATGAACACTCCTGCTTTATGCCTGTTAATTGCGAATGGTTGACCTGATGGTGTGATGTCTGATCCTGTTTTCTACCCACTCCCCCGGTATGGCAGGCAACTGGTGCGCGACTACTTTGACCAGGAGCAGTCGGAGCTGAACGGCGCCTTCTGCGAGGCTGAAGACCAGCTGCAGACCACCAAACACGTGCTGCTGCTGCTCCTGCTCAGTCTCTCCATGATCGTGGTGAGTGGTCCGTCCAGCCTGTCCTGCAGCTAGTCTGCCGCGGCGCCTGCAACTCTATCTCTAGGATCGTGGTGTGTGGTCCGTCCAGCCTGTCCTACAGCTAGTCTACCGCGTCGCCTGCGACTCTGTCTCTAGGATCGTGGTGTGTGGTCCGTCCAGCCTGTCCTGCAGCTAGTCTGTCACGTCGCCTGCAACTCTGTCTCTAGGATCGTGGTGAGTGGTCCGTCCAGCCTGTCCTGCAGCTAGTCTGTCACGTCGCCTGCAACTGTCTCTAGGATCGTGGTGAGTGGTCCGTCCAGCCTGTCCTGCAGCTAGTCTGCCGCGGCGCCTGCAACTCTGTCTCTAGGATCGTGGTGAGTGGTCCGTCCAGCCTGTCCTGCAGCTAGTCTGTCACGTCGCCTGCAACTGTCTCTAGGATCGTGGTGAGTGGTCCGTCCAGCCTGTCCTACAGCTAGTCTGCCGCGGCGCCTGCAACTCTGTCTCTAGGATCGTGGTGAGTGGTCCGTCCAGCCTGTCCTGCAGCTAGTCTGCCGCGTCGCCTGCAACTCTATCTCTAGGATCGTGGTGTGTGGTCCGTCCAGCCTGTCCTACAGCTAGTCTGCCGCGGCGCCTGCAACTCTGTCTCTAGGATCGTGGTGAGTGGTCCGTCCAGCCTGTCCTGCAGCTAGTCTGCCGCGTCGCCTGCAACTCTATCTCTAGGATCGTGGTGTGTGGTCCGTCCAGCCTGTCCTGCAGCTAGTCTGCCGCGGCGCCTGCAACTGTCTCTAGGATCGTGGTGAGTGGTCCGTCCAGCCTGTCCTGCAGCTAGTCTGCCGCGGCGCCTGCAACTCTGTCTCTAGGATCGTGGTGTGTGGTCCGTCCAGCCTGTCCTACAGCTAGTCTGCCGCGGCGCCTGCAACTCTATCTCTAGGATCGTGGTGAGTGGTCCGTCCAGCCTGTCCTGCAGCTAGTCTGCCGCGGCGCCTGCAACTCTGTCTCTAGGATCGTGGTGAGTGGTCCGTCCAGCCTGTCCTGCAGCTAGTCTGTCACGTCGCCTGCAACTGTCTCTAGGATCGTGGTGAGTGGTCCGTCCAGCCTGTCCTGCAGCTAGTCTGCCGCGTCGCCTGCAACTCTATCTCTAGGATCGTGGTGTGTGGTCCGTCCAGCCTGTCCTACAGCTAGTCTGCCGCGGCGCCTGCAACTCTGTCTCTAGGATCGTGGTGAGTGGTCCGTCCAGCCTGTCCTGCAGCTAGTCTGCCGCGTCGCCTGCAACTCTATCTCTAGGATCGTGGTGTGTGGTCCGTCCAGCCTGTCCTACAGCTAGTCTGCCGCGGCGCCTGCAACTTTATCTCTAGGATCGTGGTGAGTGGTCCGTCCAGCCTGTCCTGCAGCTAGTCTGCCGTGTCGCCTGCAACTCTGTCTCTAGGATCGTGTGCGTCCATCGAAATAAAAATAACAATGTCAAGATAACGTTGTTATATATTAAGGCTGACAACTTGGCGAAACATGTCTGGAATCCAGATATCGGGTCCTTTTTGGAGATCGGCGCTCATGGCTTGTTCAACCATATGCATAACATTCATCCACGGTGAAGAATTGTCCATTGCATCCCTGTGCATGGTGTAATAACATCCTGAAGTACAGCAGATCACTGATCCTGACGTGCTGCTTAAAGGGACTGTTCCTGTCGGTGTGGAACCTGGTGATGGACACGATGACTGGAATCTACTTGGAGGTGGACTTTATCGACGGCGCTCTCAACTTCGGCCAGGGCGTGTTCGTGTTCCTGCTGTTCGGCCTGGACAACGAGCTCATCATCCTGCCGCTGGTGCACTGGTGAGCGGGGGCGGGAGATCACTGGTGATGAGACGGGTGGGGGGACGGGTTAGGAGACGGGTTAGGGGACGGGTGAGGGGACGGTTTAGGGGACGGTTTAGGGGACGGTTTAGGGGACGGGTTAGGGGCGGCACGTTGTTTCGTTGGGGGTGCTCGGAGTGCTCGCGTCGTGTGTGTGGTCATGAAGTTAGGGTGTGTGCGTTTTCGAACTTCGAAGCATAACTAGTTAGCAGTTCAGGCTCCGAGAATCCCACATCATCATCGTGCTTGTTCGATGAAAACGATGTCCTAGTAAATGGATGCTCTCCTGTTCAAATTGAGTGTCAAGTTTACGGCGCCAGCTGTTTGTTTACAAGCCCATCGTGCCGTGTCGGCTGGCTGGCTGACTGAGGCGTTAGTTTGCTGAATATGCTCCGACTGACTGGCCGGGATCCTGTCAGGTGGCGCCGCCTGGTGTGGGGCTCGGACACTGTCCACCTGCCCGATATGGCCGACCTTGACCCGGAGACCCGCCACACCTGCAACCAGTTCATCAGCTACCACCTGCTCGCCTGCAAACGCGAACTGGTCACCGACAAACGGTAACGTACCGCCAGCGACCCGGTGGGTGGAGATGGGGTTGAGGTGGTGGTAGTCGAGTATGCGTTCTGCGGATACTGATATTCTAGGCAAGTTTGATGCACGCTCTATATGACTGTGAAATTATGTGGATCGTGGCTTTAGCATTTCAAAAGATAATGAACTTTTTCGTGAAGTGATGTATTGTCATCAGGCTTCAGAATTCAGTCGGAATTTAGTCCACTGTTAGGACCAGGGGCAGTTTCTGCCGGAGTCGCGACAGAGTCGGCGGGTACTCCGTCGGCTGCTGACCGCGGCGCTGCCCATGTTCCGCTCTCCAGGGTTCCGTCTGGGGTGTTAACTCCCCGGTGTCCGCTTCCGTGGCAGGTTCCATCTGAGTGCTAACTCCCCCCCCCCCCCCTGTCTGCAGGTTCCGTCTGAAGCTGTTCCGCCACGTGTTCACGGGTCAGGAGATGGTCGACTGGCTGCTGCGGCGCGGTCTGGCCGCTGACCGCACAGAGGCTGTCAAGTACGGCCGCCGGCTGGTGGAGGGCCGTGTGGTGCGCCACCTCCGCCAGCAGCACCACTTCCACGACCGCCACCTGTTCTACCAGCTGGTGAACGGGGGACGGCCGACGGCGCAGTCCCTGCCGCCGCCGCCGCCGCCGCCCGCCTCCGCCTGTGGTGTGACCGGGTGTGGGCAGGCCGGTACCGGCGTCTGCCCCCGCGCCAGCGCCGCCACTCCACATCAGCAGTGAGGCGGAGATGGAGGGGAGGGGGAGAGCGGCCGGCGGGCGGTCCCAGAGCGCGGGTCGCAGGTGATGATGAGACAGATAAACAGAGCTCCGGCTGTACACACAAGCTAATCCATAGCAGGGACGCTCGTCGGCTGACCATCGTGTGCCGGTGGCCGAACGCTGAAGCGCAGTCGGCTTCCATAGACGCGTTCCAAGACTTGGATTTCTTGTCGGCAGGGTTTACGGTGGTGACCCCACGTGTTGACCTCTGAGCGCGGAGGTTAACCCGCGGAGACACCATGCGTTTTAGCGAACACCGCTTGGGGCATTCCAAGAACGATTCTGGTGCAGATTACACGTCATATTGTGCAGGGTAAGCTGTCTTCGAAAAGTGGGGTGTACTTTAGCAGGTTTGGCAGTAATTGTTGTTACCAGAAACGTCTCCATTGATTGAACAATGGACATTTTATGGTCTTTTGGGGTGCCTATGTTATTATATCGCACATTTTATTGGATGCACGGAGTGCTTGCTAAAAGCAGGGGACGGCGCACAGTAAGTTATTTATTTAAGGCCGCTATTGTCGGTAATACGATGGGAGAAAGGCCGCAGTGAAAGGAAAGAAAGCAAAATACCAATATCATGATCCACGTTTTTAAAATAATCACTTTACTAGCATGAACTTAACTCTTAAGAAAAATTAGCGTTGGCAAAATGACCTATAACGCTGTTTGTGGTATTGTGAGCACAATCTTATCACCAGCTGATTTCCACTAGCCCGGTAATCTAGTCGGGTTACGGGGCGATACTGGGGTGGCAAGCCAGGTGGCTTGTTTTGTCTTTCATGTACGTGTGCCATGATCACTGGAATGCCACCTGATGGAAATATGCGCGGAGGCACGCAGAGGTATGGTACAGCTCTTCCCACGACAGGGTAAGGACTCGGGACTCGATGGTCGGTAGGCATGACTCGGGGGGGGGGGGGGCCTTTCGAGACCCGGTCCGAGTTCAACTTAACGTGTGCTCCCATCAGTCGGCACAACAGTCGACTTGCCAGCATATACTTGTTTGTAATGTCAATTGCCATTTGTATTTGTAATGTATAAGCGACGTGTCGTTCTGTATCGCACGCAGAGTTTAGTATTGTCATATGTCTGTAGCGTGCAGTAAGATTGCAGCTAAGCGAACAATGGCCGCCTGGGAAGTATGGCGTGCTTGATCACTTAGTTCGTGGAAGTTGGAACAATATTGGCGCTGATGGGAGGCCTGCTATTTATGAATATGTCTTGATTTTGAAGACATCTCGTTGGGTTTGCGATAGCGTATTACTTGGTGTGCAATTGATTCGTAGTGACAACTTACGTCCCATCATAACAGCAGCCAAACAATCGGCAGATGGCAGAACAATCCGAATATTCGGCCCGGCTGCTCTCCACGCAGCCGATAATGCCGAGCTCGGTCTCGGCAACTCGAGCGCTGATCTATTTAGCCAAGTATTGTGGCGTCGTGATGTAATGTGAACGTGAACAATGTGAAATGTCGTGAACGACGTCAACCTGGGCCCCAGGCCATCCTCAGGGCGTCTCCCATTCAGCGCCGGACGCCAGCAACGTTTGCAGCGTTTCTGGAACGTTCCACGGTCTCCTCGCGGTAATCGTTTGGAGAGCGTTTGGTCCTCAATGGGAGGCAGGCGCCTGGATCGCACTGCGCGGTATGCTCGTCGATATGTAGTCTGAATTTTGTCCACCACGTCGTCTGAAATGTCGCGTCATATCTGTCACGTCCGCGTCATGTATGTCACGTCCGCGTCATGTCTGTCACGTCCGCGTCGTCCGTTGAAATAATACATGCCATGTCAGCAGAACAGTAGGCTGTATTTGTGCGAGGGTAATCTCTTCGAGGCTCGTCAGCTGTCTATCGGGCTGTGTCGCCTTGCTCACTGGCAGACGGCGCGTGGAGTGTGTTGTCACGGCGATCAAGTGATGCTAACACAAAGGACGGCCACACCCGCGCCACAGCCGGCGACGATCTGGCGTGTCGGTATATTTGGCGGCTACCGCTCAGTTGGCGACGGCTCGGCACCCGCGCCACAGCCGGCGACGATCTGGCGTGTCGGTATATTTGGCGGGTACCGCTTACAGCCGGCGACGATCTGGCGTGTCCGTATATTTGGCGGGTACCGCTTACAGCCGGCGACGATCTGGCGTGTCCGTATATTTGGCGGGTACCGCTCAGTTGGCGACGGCTCGGCACCCGCGCCATAGCCGGCGACGATCTGGCGTGTCGGTATATTTGGCGGGTACCGCCATAGCCGGCGACGATCTGGCGTGTCGGTATATTTGGCGTGTACCGCTCAGACGGCGACGATCTGGCGTGTCGGTATATTTGGCGTGTACCGCTCACAGACGACGACAGCTCGGCACCCGCGGCTGGTCGGCACGCCGCACCGTACAGTATCACATGACTAAGGCAGGCAGGCGGGCTGGAGCACCAGCAATGTCACTATGACCACAACCACCACAGGTCACTACACGGCGCGTCTATCCTAGAGCGGCACAGCGTCTTTGTCCCGTGTGCGTGTCTCGATCACTGGCAGTGGACAGCCGACATAGACTACAGCCCCGCCCAGCGTCCGGGGCTCACACTGCATACAGCCCCGCACAGCGTCCGGGGCTCACACTGCATACAGCCCCGCCCAGCGTCCGGGGCTCACACTGCAGCCTTAGCAGACTAGCGGCGTCAGCAGCACGAACAGGCATCACACCATGCACAAAGTCAGACCACGGCACATCCACTGGCCCCCACCGGGTCCCGCAGGGCCGGAGGAGGCGGCCTGCCGCTACCCGATCGTGTGGAATGTCATAGCGCGGCGCCTGGCAGGGGCAGCGTCCGCTCCAGCGTAAGTCACTACCCGGCTCCACCAGTCACACGACGCCGTCGCAACGAAAACCATCATTCATCGAACGAATCAGTCTCAAATCAGCCAGGTCCCTACCAGAACATTCATCAACAAAACAAATTCGGCTATTTATGTGAAGCAGCCTGGTAAGGTTCATTCTCGGCAGCACCAAAAGTGCACAGTCTTCAGTGCCGTTTTAATATGAATATGGCTAAGTAATTAAAATGTTGAGAACAGTCTTTCACTGACGGTCTTTGCAAAATATTGACAAATGTCACCTATTCACCCTTTGGACTTACTCAGTGGCAGTCTATGTCATGGGAGCCATCTCGGCACCACAATGATTGAACCACTATCAATATAACGCTGGCTTGCGGAGGAATGCAAACATACCGGTCGAAGACGAGATCCGAAGAAACAACATTTAAACTGTCATGAAACCCAGATTCGCAAGCCGAATAAACGCTACCAGAAATTAAACTACATATTTGGTTGCAGCGTTTTCAATTGGTGCGCACGTGGACGATTCCAGGAGATGGCGATGCACTCTGTCGGACTGACGTCTGGTGGAGCTTCGCATAACCTCCCTACATCACGCGCGTGCAGATGCTTAAACGTCGCCCTATCCTAGAGCTGCGACTGTATAGACAGAAGGCAAAACAAAATCGCTAAATCACAATATCACCAGGCTTCCAAATTCACTTCGATTATAAGTATATCACCACATGACTAAAATAAAGGAATCAAACATTAACAACTAGATGATCTATGAATGCGTCGGTGGTTGACGGCGTGGACACTTCTAAATATCAAATTGAATCGCTGTCTCCGACTGTGATTATGAGTAGCAAGAGAAGCAGCGTATGAATCACTAGTATAAACCGGGCACGGGTTATGTTTAGGAAATTAACCATGCATGCAACTTGGATGGAAAAGATCCCTTTCCCGTATCGGCTAAAGGGACCCAGTAAGGGTAAGAAAACGTTTACATAAGTCCTATCACACGAATGATCTCCCTAGCCATAGTAAATCAAGCCAACACATTTACTTAACTACCCTAAAATTGATAAACCTAGTTTAAAACTACAGCTGACCCGAGATACTCCGATAAGGAGACTAAACTTTAGACCAGTAAATGATGATGCACACAGTAAATGATGATGCCCCGTTAATGCTGGCAACCCGCAGCAACACACAATATATGATCCTCAAAACAAAACAAAAACACGATTGACTATCGACTAACGACCCAAAACACACCGCGCCGGCACCACCAGGCACACACGGCCATCGCTCGCACGCCCGTGGTGAGAGCTATTCGTTGGCAGCGACCAATCACGCTCGGGGTCAGGCCAGGTCGAGCAGTCCGTGCTCTTCGTAGAGTTTCTGTGTGTCGGTGTATATCTGCTGCATCGTCTCGATGCCCTCCAGCAGCGTGTCCTTGTGCTTGTCCTTATCGCTGCTGTCTCCGCCCACCGCCTGCCAACGAGCGACCGGCGTCAGGTGTACCGACAGACGCCGCTGTCGCAGCAACGAGCACCAGCTTCAGGTGTGCCAACAGACGCGGCTGTCGTAGCAACGAGCGACCGGCGTCAGGTGTACCGACAGACGCGGCTGTCGCAGCAACGAGCACCAGCGTCAGGTGTGCCAACAGACGCGGCTGTCGCAGCAACGAGCGACCGGCGTCAGGTGTACCGACAGACGCCGCTGTCGCAGCAACGAGCACCAGCGTCAGGTGTGCCAACAGACGCGGCTGTCGTAGCAACGAGCGACCGGCGTCAGGTGTACCGACAGACGCGGCTGTCGCAGCAACGAGCACCAGCGTCAGGTGTGCCAACAGACGCGGCTGTCGCAGCAACGAGCGACCGGCGTCAGGTGTACCGACAGACGCCGCTGTCGCAGCAACGAGCACCAGCGTCAGGTGTACCGACAGACGCGGCTGTCGTAGCAACGATTCACGAGAAAGTCAACCAGCACATTGCACAGCCGCCACAGTGTAGCCACGTGTATGACAGATTTTGCCGCCCAAGCAAAATTATAATCGAACTAAACACAGGGTGTCGTTTGAGGTTACGGCTATCATCAATCAGCTGCTGTTATCTTCAAACAATAAAATGACCTGCACTATGTGCAGTTCAGACGTTTGAACAATTTAAGATTGCGTTAACTTTCTGGAGCGGGCCGTGATTCCAAACAACGATCGTTGTGACGCTCATGAGATGCAGCATTATGGGTAATGAGCAGAGTTGGATTTCTCTGAAGTTACCTGATTTCGGACTAACGGGTGTCCACTAAGAATCCGGACGCAGTTTAACGTTTCGTAACATCGCCAGCAATTATCATTATATTAAGTGTCGCACCTTAACAGAAAGCGTGTTATAAATGTGTGTGTGCAATCAAAATATCCGTATCTTGACTAACGAAAATGACAGTCAAAATGGCAGCCTTGACAGGAAGCAAGGCCATAAATATAAGGTAGAACCGTCCCTGCTGCGCAGGTATCTGCCATGACGTCACCGAGGGCATACTTATATCCGGTATAGCAAGCTAAATATATGAAACATTACTTCGCAAGTGACATACATATAAAGTACATCATCAATAATGTATGTTAGACAGTATCAAGTCTCATATTAATGACAAGGAAACTCACAGGTATCCAAAAAGTAATGCCCCGGTGACGTCACCGGGGCATTTATTGAACAGCTTTGGGATGACAACGGCACGGCCACGACAACGGCCACTGACAACTTTGGGCATTGGGATGACAACGGCCTGGACAGGAAGCAGGTCCGCGCACTCCTCGAAAATGTTGTTAAAAAATCTGACAAGTCAAACCATCTCATTCGGAATAATTTCATGGATATGGGAGTGCCCACAAGTCAGAACCACTATGTATGACATACTGAAGCGTATGGGTGTGCGAGGTAGCACTTCTCACGCATTTTAATTTTAATTCCATTTTTCGATTTTTTCAAACGAATTGTATCGGAAACAATGCCTTCAGAAGGCATTGGTGCCGTTTCTGGAGACCAACTACCCAAACAAAGACTATGTGTCGGCCCGATCTCGCCAGTTCGCATTACGCGAAGGAAACACCCGCGCTGCTCCACAAACTGGAGGTGCCCCATGTGACGAAGACGAGCAACCCTCCAAACTGTCCTCAGCTGCGTCCCATTGAGGACATGTGGGGATGTTTGAAGCAGAAAGTGTACGAAGGAGACTTGGAAGGCTACCACAGAGGCACAACTCATCGCCAGAATCCGAAGAGTTTTGAAATCCCTGGACTCGCAAGTTGCGTGGACCATGACGATGAGCGTCCCGCGCGGGTGCGCGAGGCGGCCACATGTGGAGCTTCGGCTGCATTCCACTGATGTATCATGCAAATACAAGGTGTGAGCTTTCCAATGGTGTTTTGCTTGCTTTTATCATCCAACTCATACTCGACATACATGTAATTTAGTCGCGTCCGGAACCATAGTGGACACCCGTTATTATACAAAGTTTACATAAACTGACAGCACGCTCTATCGCAATCAAATGGCTGAGAACTACAGCACATTGCTTTCAGAAATAACCAAGAAATGGAATATGGACATTTATAAATTAAATGCATCCACCCAAAAACAAATATTTCAGAGAAGCAAGTGTGCTTGGGTTTCCTGAGAGGTGATGATTCGAGGTTAGCTCCGTGTTTCACTCCAACCCCTTGAAGGTCACATTTGCATTGACACTACAGAGTGCAGACCACTGTCACCACCATCATGTTCAGAGTACCGCTCACCTTTTCAACAATATCACCGCGCAGAAGACACTGCAGAGTGCAGACCACTGTCACCACCATCATGTTCAGAGTACCGCTCACCTTTTCAACAATATCACCGCGCAGAAGACACTGCAGAGTGCAGACCACTGTCACCACCATCATGTTCAGAGTACCGCTCACCTTTTCAACAATATCACCGCGCAGAAGACACTGCAGAGTGCAGACCACTGTCACCACCATCATGTTCAGAGTACCGCTCACCTTTTCAACAATATCACCGCGCAGAAGACACTACAGAGTGCAGACCACTGTCACCACCATCATGTTCAGAGTACCGCTCACCTTTTCAACAATATCACCGCGCAGAAGACACTGCAGAGTGCAGACCACTGTCACCACCATCATGTTCAGAGTACCGCTCACCTTTTCAACAATATCACCGCGCAGAAGACACTACAGAGTGCAGACCACTGTCACCACCATCATGTTCAGGGTACCGCTCACCTTTTCAACAATATCACCGCGCAGAAGACACTGCAGAGTGCAGACCAGTCACCACCATCATGTTCAGAGTACCGCTCACCTTTTCAACAATATCACCGCGCGTGCCTAGCATGTGCATGGCGAGCAGCGCTCCCTTCTGCACGAGCCACGGGTGGTGCACAGCCAGCGTACGTTTATAGGACGCCTGACACACGGAGCCCATCTTCTGCTCGTCAGGGCGGTCGTGCAGCTCACGCAAGAAGTCACTGATGAACGCTGCCAAACACGGACATAGGCGGGAGGGGAATATGTTAGAGTTGCTCGTTAACCCAGTTACTCTTGCCCAGCTCAGAAACCCTCGCGAGAACAAGAAGTACAAACAATATCGCGATAAAAATCGGGCCTACGATGTTATGATGTTATCCACCAGAACCCAGCCAACTAATGATTAACATATCACTTAAAATATCACTGAGTTGGTCCAGGGAAGAACCACGTCCTCTTAATATGGCTAGCACAAGCTTATGTCGGACAGGAACGACAACTCCTGTCCCGTCCTTACCGAGTGCGCGGTGTAGCCGGAGCAGGGTGCGGCAACCGTTGCCCGCCTTGTCCGACTCGAGGATGCCGTTCTCCTTCTCATACAGGATCATGTACTCGATGGTGACGTAGTTGTCCGCGGCGCCTCCCTTGCGCAGACACTCCAGCTGCACCAGCTTCTGGTGCACATCCGAGCCAACAAAGCCAAACACTGTGCCGAGAAGGCCGAAAAACCTGCCCAAACAAACACACACATACATACATGTTGGATATGCATACTACTCAGCTGGTTGGTAAGGACCAGTGTCCTAGGATTGCAAAATTTGGGTGGAAAGCGACACCCTGTGGGTAATATTTGTCCACTCTTTCCCCAGTTTTACTGTGAATTTTCCACTCCCTAAATCAGGATGTATTGGTAATTGGATAACTATAACTCAACACTGATATTATTAATGCTAATATTAACCTGTGGATGAAAACAAGGTTAGGAAAGTACTGCCATTTCTAACAGCTGATTCTGATGGGTGAGCTTTGGCACATAAAAATATATCATATGACCTTTTTTAAGCTGAATTTTCCACTCTTCATTGTTATTTTGTAACCGAATTTCCACTCCGCACCCTGGCTTCAAAGCAATCCTAGGACCCTGGTAAGGACTCAACACTAGAAGAAGGTTTAACAAGCCAATTCCACACAAACGCATCAGACAATTTTCTCAGGTGAGATACCTTCAAATTCAAATGGTGTGGAACAGCGGCAAAGGTAATCCTAGGTCAATGACAAGATGGTCCTTTATTTCTATTGGGATTCACAGGTTTTGGCAGGGTATTGAGGTGTAAGAAATATACAATAGAACAGCAAGCAGCAGCAGAAAAAGCAGCTAGCAAGGGTGCCCAGATACCATGGGCGTAATCAAGCAACCTTGGAACATTTGGATGACATGAATACATTCTCCCACTGCTCTGCAAGGCTCTAGTCCAACCGCAACTATAAATTGGTAACATGATCTGGGGTCCCTTCAACAAAGCTGACCAGTTGCTGGTTGAAATAGAGCATAGGCAATCCACAAAACTGGCGCCTGAGCTTCAAAACTGGCCAAAACTCTCCAGGCTTCGGCTGACATTGCTCCAGCTGGTGGGCATCAATGGAAAAGGCGAGACAATCCTCATGACAAAATGCACCAAATATACAGCTTTTGCAGTTTGCACAGTGATTGTCCAATGTCCACAGCTTTGGGTGTGTAAGAGGACACCAGTACAAAGTTGACCATCTGCAGGCAGGGATAGCTCTTGAATCCAGGGGAAACACCTGGGCCAGCAATCATTGAATGACCAAATCAAAATATCAACAACCACAAAAATGTTGAAGTAGAGCTCAGCAAACCTGAGCAAAACAGGCAACAGTGGCATCAGTGTGCCTTCAGCCTTGTATACTCAGCTGCTCTAAGCTATTCCAAAGTTTTAAAAGAGATGTGTTCAACTGATTCAAGTACCCATGAAGGGAAAACTACTGAAACTCCAGCTCCTTCAAAAAACAATTTCATACTATTGATGGTGTTAGCACCTTAAAGCACCAATACACCATCAATAACAAGAGTCTAGTACTCCAGCATATCTGATGTTATGGTAGTTTACCATATCAATATTGCCAAAAGAAATCGGTGCTGGTAGGGCAGGTGTCACACTTCCGTACACAACACTGTAGGTAGTGTGACGAGCCTGAACAAGTGACAGGTGGTGTAGCCAGCTTGATGACATCATTGGGAGGGTATACTTAATGGTGTAAGCCTGTTTACTACTCAATCTGACTTAATGGCTTAGGCCTGTTTACTACTCGATCAGACTTAATGGCATAGGCCTGTTTACTACTCGATCAGACTTAATGGTGTAGGCCTGTTTACTACTCGATCAGACTTAATGGCAGGGTTAGATTAGGTTAGGTTAGGTTGATACCTAAACTAACCTAACCCCACCATTAAGTCTGATCGAGTAGTAAACAGGCCTACACCAAGTCTGATCAAGTAGTAAACAAGCATACACCATTAAGTCTGATAGAGTAGTAAACAGGCCTATGCCATTAAGTCTAATTGAGTAGTGAACAGGCCTATGCCATTAAGTATACCCTCCCAATGATGTCATCAAGCTGGCTGCACCACCTGCCACTTGTTCAGGCTTGTTACACTACCTACAGTGTTGTGTACATAAGTGTGACACCTGCCCTACCAATACTAATAAATCTACTGGCAGCAATTTGACAAACAATGGTTGATGGTGATGAACTGCTTCAAGACATTTGCATTACTTTTGTAATAGGCTACAGTCTAGAATCTAGGGGTATTGACCATCAGTAGACAGTACACCATTAGTTATTAGTTAATCCCTATAATATACCTATTACTTACCAATCGATAGAAAATATCACATTTAGTAACTATGGATGTCTTCCCCAAGAAATTTTGCACAAAAATTAATTATAACTTCAATAATTAATATCTTGCCACTTCTGTTGCCTTGCCCGTTGTCAAACTTTGTTTACTTGCCAGCTGATGACGTCTGACCTTGATACGACAAGTATAGATGGCGTTAACGGTGGCACAGCTGACATCACATAACTTATTTTCGCTGTATGGTTAGGTTAAGCCGCTCACTAAACCATATCACACTCTCACTAAACCTCTGTTTCTTGCAGAGCGCAGGACTTGTATTTGAGACCGAAGGTCGGCTGTGCAGCGGCTTCCACCACAATGTGAGCTTGCACATCAATCACCGGCACACAAAATTATTCGGCAGCATTTTCACTCATAAAATATACAGTCATTGTTCCAACAACGTCATGGACGATCTTTATTTTTACTGTGTATCTTCCTGCATCAACATCTATCTGCATAGATATGGTGACAATTGTGGTCGACAATCAGTTGTGACAGCTTCCGGAAATATTGTTGTTCCAACATTGTTAGGTAAGATACATTCTAAATAACATAAAAGGTACACAAGTGTCTTGAAAGATGCATAGGGACCAAATAGTTCAGTATTGTAACATCTAAAATGCTATGTACTTAATATGGTCAGTATGACCAGAATCCATATTTATCCATGAAGAATCAGTAATTATGGAATTATCTGATATAACTACAATAGTGTATGACATAGAATTAATGACTGAATAGGGCAATGGAGGAATAATTAATACTGATAGGTCAGTTTTGACTTCACTAGTTTCCACAAAAATGTTGTTCCTGCAGTCATTAATCTGGCAGAAATGCCCCCCCCCCCCCCACACACACACACTACCAAAACTGAACCCTTGATGTCAATGTACATTTGACACAAAGCTCTAGAAACCCTGTTCCTTACTTGTTTAGCTCAATATATCCAGTGATGTAGTCATCCAGGGTAAGGGGTCCACAATTTTCATCTCCACATTTCTTGAAACTTGCTAGCACGAGAGCTATGTCAAATTTGGTGTCTTTGATGTCTTCTTCAACTGGAGTTTGACTCATGGTCTGGTTGCTTGAAAGCCTTATTAACTGAGCGCTAGACACCTTCTGTCAAAACATGTGCAAATAAGAATAGCAAGCAAATATTCATTAATATCAGCATGAGCTCCAATCTTATCAAACTTAACCCCTGATCAATTATCAGAATGCTTCCATTACAGAAAGGCTCACAGCCAAAATGCATATTTAATTGGCCTTTTCATTATCAAGGTCAAGGTCATGAGCATATGATTATCATTATATTATTAATGACAAGCATGTCACTTACCGGGTTCCTTCCTCAACTCTTATAAGCCCACAGAATAAGCCCTACCAAGGCTGCATAAACCGTAATAGCATAACTAGATAACCAGTACGGTTATATGGCAGCAGGCTGTTCTCATCCCAATACCTATAAGCTGTTCAATAAGTGCCCCCAGTGACGTCACCAGAGCATTCCTTTTGGATCCCTGTGAGTTTCCTTGTTATTAATATGGGACTTCATACCGTCTAACATACATTATTTATGATTTACTTTACATGTATGTTACTTACGAGGTAGTGTTTCATATATTTAGCTTGCTATAAGTTTACTCTCAAGTAGTAATTTGTAATGTAGTAAGTAATGTCCGCCCCTGTAGCTCAGTTGGGAGAGCGCTGGGCTTCTGACCTCACCCGGTAGTGGCAGCCCGGGTTCGAGTCGCTTCGGCGCTCGCTAGTTGCCCCTGACTGGGATGGCCTGTGACTGGTGGCAGCGGTCGCACCCAAGGTCAGGTGACGTTAGAGGGCGGGGCGGGCCGTGTCCAGGTATGTCGGGCACGTACAACTTTCGCTTCTAAATTCTGCCGGACGCCAGGAATTGCTTGATCGGGTGGTGGGGTCAGGGTCTGCGCAACAACCTATGCTTAGCGCGGAGCCTGACTCAGAAATCCATCCATTCAAAAACATTCGGACTAAATTTATAACAACAAAAACCCTCGGTGACGTCATGGCAGATATTGCGCAGCAGGGACTATAGGGCCTTGATATAGCAGGCCCTATATAGCCAGGCTATAGCTTGGCTATAAGGCCTTGATATGGCAGCAGCTCTTTATCGGTTTATTTGGCGCTTATGAGACATGCAGTAATTCAATGATAAAATGAGTGTGGATCACTGAACTCGTGTGGATTTATTCAAGTGACGTCATGTTATGAATCATTTTGGGTATATTGTTATAGAGTTCAGTATAGAGTTCAGAGTTCAGGGATTCTAATATTCTTATTACCGAGCGGGCGCGAAGCACCTGTGAGGTTTCTTGTCAACTTATGCACAGGGCAATGATATGGGGCATCGCCGGTACGAAGGTTGGTTGTATTTCGGGGTGGGTCCGGGTCGGGTCCGTTGTATATAGCTAGTCCTGGCACAGAATACGTTGAAAAACATGAAAAGCGAGTTTCCTGACAGTTTCCTGACTGGAATTCGAACCCAGGACCCTTGCATGAGTGAATGGTAAGACCCAAACACAGTCTCACGTGGCTACGTGGCCACCGTCACAGACAAGGCAGAAACAAACTTGAAAATACGTGTTTTGTGACAGTTCCCTGACTGGGATTCGAACCCAGGACCCTTGCATGAGTGTATCAATATCGATATTGATTCGAATCGATAGGCCTTCATCCAAATAGTATGTGTGCATGATTTGGCTGCGTTATTCACACATTCGAATCCATCTTTAATATATGCCCTTCCGGTGAAAATCGATAATTATATCGATATCGATAACGTTATCGATACCAATCGATGGTCCATTATCGACTTAGTATGTACGCGTTGTTTGGTATCAGTATTGGCAAGCAGCTTTGAGATAATTGCGCAAAACGTGTGTTTCCTGACAGTTTTCTCACTGGGATTCGAACCCAGGACCCTTTCATGTGTGTATCGATATCGATATCGATTCCAATCAATAGTCTGTCATCCAAATAGTGTGTGTGCATGATTCACGCGCGTTAGTGACAAATTCGGATCCATGAATAATATATGCCCTTTCGGTGAAAATCGATAATTATATCGATATCAATAACGGTGTCGATACCAATCGATAGTGCGTTATCGACTTAGTATGCCTGCATAGTTTTGTATCGGTATTGGCAAGCAGCTTTGAGATAATTGCGATAAAGTAAAATATATAAAAGCATGAAAATGCGCTTTTCCTGACTGGGATTCGAACACAGGACCCTTAAATGAGTAGAATTCCAGCACGTGCGCGGCTGACCCCCTCCCACTGCAATGTCCGTGAAGTTAGCGCCATCGTCATCACACAAGTCACAACTCCAGCGTCAACTTTTGATTTTCCCCAAACTTCGTGTATAGGTCAATCAGACCATGCTGATTCCAAAAATCAAGTATATGTTGCGATAGCGATTGACCTTCTATGACATCTATATCAAATTTGAGGTCACACGAAGGGGAACGCGCTGGAGCCTACAGTTACCGTCCGATTTGCTTTAAAATGGTCTCAAACGATTCCTTGGGTCAAAATCTAGCGTGAACGAGACTTTCAGGTCCTGACCTTTAAGGTCAAATTTCAGGTCAAAGGACGGAGAACAGCGTTAACAGTTCATTTTCCCTAAACTTGGTGCATATGTCAACCAGACCGTGCTGATTCCAAAAATCAAGTCCATTTTGCGATAGCGATTGACCTAGGTCAAAAGTGAGGTCAAACGAAGGAGAACGCGCTGAAGACTAAAGTTACCGTCCGATTTGCTTTACAATGGTCTCAAACGATTCCTTGGGTCAAAATATACCGTGAGCAAGACTTTCAGGTCCTGACTTTTAACATAACGAATTCCTTGGAGTCTATTTTTTTACACAATCGTATGTTATCAACCTTATACAATTTAGTGCCCGTGTCATTTCTTATGAACATAGATGAGAGGGATCCCATCTCATCCATGTTATGCACAATGTGGCGCGTTGCCATGGCAATGGCGATATCAACTATGCAGCAGCTCAACCAGCAATCATAATATATATTGTGTGAGCGATTGTGAAGATAAGTAGACAAAAAGTTAATTGTTTTGATCGTGTCATTGTATGATTGTATCATCACCAGTTAGTATATCCATCGGGCGTAGGAAGGTTGAAAATCGATGTTCCCGGTTTTAACACGCGCACGGCGGGGACGGGGGATTTCACCCCCCCCTCCGATGTTTAATGAACAGCGGAAAAACGGCGTGCAGCGCCGCCAAATTTGGCACAGCTGTGTGAGCATCAATTACCCGCATAGTCTGAAATTCTTGACCTCGGGTCATCTCAGGTCAGGTCACGTGACCTCACCTCCAAAACGTTTGCGGTCATACCACAGCCACAGTTTTTGGCCGATCGGTTTCGAAGATTCATAAGGTCATAGGTACCTACAATTATTCGTATATCTCGGAATTTGTATATCGTTGACCAAAGGTCGGGTCAATTTCGTGACCTCCTCATTATAAGTCCATAGGGAAATATTAAAATGCTTCCCATTCCGAGGATACACAGCGCGCATGATAGCAGTCCAATTCCTGCTGGATCACATGTTATCATAGGCCATTCTTGATGACCCAGGTGCAATTTGTGTTCAGTGACCCCTACTCTTTCACTTCTCTATCTTCGTTCTGTTGAGAGTTATTGAGAAAAAAAGTGTTGGCGACCTCGGATGACCCCGGCTGACGGCCCGTCAGCCGGGGTCATCCGAGGTCGCCAACACTTTTTTCTCAATAACTCTCAACAGAACGAAGATAGAGAAGTGAAACCGGTACCAATGGGTTTGTCTCATCGATACAGGTCTCCCAATATGCAACATGACCTACTTGGGTCACCACTTGACCTTGACCGGAGGTCAAATTTCGAAGTTGACCTAACCTGGTCCACATGAATATGATTCGGACACACCATGACGAGACAAATGCGATGGTGTCAAAATTATTGCCTTATCTGTATTAGCTAAAATGTTATTTGCAAAAAAACAGCTTTGCCAATAATAGCCTTTTTGACCTTTGATGACCTCTGGAGCCTAAATTATTGACCTGAGCTAAAATTTGAGGACACCTTTGCGATTGAATGTTTCAAGAGCTTTCGATTGCTTTTTCCGTTTGTTCCTACCTATCATAGTTCCCGAGATATTTGGGGGTTTCTGGAGCGAAGTCCTAAAACTGGAATATCTGAACTTTGATGACTTCTGGTGACCTCAATATTGAACGGACCTAAACAAATATTGAATACTTTCGATAGAACTTGTCTCGAGCTATCCAACGCCGTTTTCTGCTTGTCGCTACGTTGCATGGTTTTCGAGATCTGGGGGGGGGGGATCCCCCCCCCCCCCGGCCGTTCGTGGTTGGCGCGAACCCCCGGTTGTGCGCGGGTTAAAGGACGAGGATTTATGAGAAAATGGACGGAAAGATTGGCATATTTATTCCAGAAAGTTGGCATATTTTCAGGTTTCGTTGGCATATTTGGCATAAAGTTTCACCAGATTTGGAATATTTGCTCGGCGAAAGTCTGGCAACCCTGCTTTTGACAGAAGCATGATATAGTAAAACCGATTTAACCATTGGGTTTGTCTCGTCGAGACGCATCAATCAATATATTCGGTCAACGGTCATATTCGGTGATATCCAAAAAAATGACCTGGCCTGAGGTCAGGTCAAGTTAAACTTTTACACGAATTTATTTGCCTCGACAAGCCAAATACAATGGCGAAACCCTCATTGCTCTACATTGATTTGGTAAATAGTTATTGAAGAAAAAACATACGTGACCTGGGGATAACCTGAGTTGACCTCGTGCGGTCAAAGAACAGAAATGTGACATGGGGATTTGTAGTTGGCACAAGAGTGGTGGTGAAACTGGTCAAATTTAGTTATTTCCTATGGATGTACATGTGTTTTCATTTTTCCCCATTTACTTATAATAGGGAGGTCACGAAATCGACCTGACCTTAGGTCACCGATATTAAACAATGTGAGATAAACAAATTGTAGGTACTTATGACCTGATAACATCCTGTGAGTTTCAAACTGTTCGGTCAATCACTTTGGCTGTGGCACGACCGCAAACATGTTTGGAGGTGGGGTCACTTGACTTAACCTGGTGACCTGACCTGAGATGACACAAGGTAAATAATTGCACACCATGCAGGTATAATTGATGCCCAAACAGCTGTGCCAAATTTGGTGGCGCTGCGCGCCGCCGTTTTCCCGCTATTCATGAAAAACCTCGGGGAGGGGGGTCAGCCCCCCGCAGTGCGCGTGCGAGGAAAGCTTCCTTTCACATAAGACCATATTTAACATGTTTCCATACAAGCCACAGGCAAAGCAGACCCTGGTATCAAAAGACAATGGATGTGGCTTTCGTATGGTTTGCTTACCTTTTTATCACCGCTAACTCATCGCTCAATTGAGTTTGCATTTTGCCCAAAACCACTGAACCTCCCATAGCGTTGACATTCATGAAGGGAAAAAACTTCACGCTTTGGTGACGTCACCACAGCTGGAAGCTGCCAATGCCCTGGACTGGCGGCCGGGTAATAGCATGGATGAGAGATACCCAACTGTGAAGACCAGTGCAAGTGTTGAACCATGGACATAGTATATGGACGCTGGCCCAAGAAGCTACTAACGGAACCCTAACGGAACACGCGTATCAACACAGTGCAATAACGGTAAATAAACGCTATCTCCGTGCTATGCTACTCCCATTTGGTCATACACATTGACCAATGGAAAGGCGTTTACAGGGTCCGGCTGGCTGGACCATTGAACTATATAAACATAGACGAACTACTCCAGCTGTTGCGCAGCCGTTCCCGGTTGAAGCGACACTAGCGCCGCAGCGGGGAGGGCATGCGTTAGCGCAGTAATGCTTTTGCTATGGCGGAGGGGCGATATTTGACAATAATCACCGTGAACGTTCAGGCAGAATATTTTTATTCCATGTTATTCATTATGAATGTCTCTACGTCCTCAAACTGTTTCCAGTGCGCTACCTCACGCGGTTTGTGAGTTACAGGCCGACAAATATCGCCCTTCCGCCATAGCAAGAGCATTGCCGCGCTAACTCAATCCCTTCTCCGCTGCGGCGCTAGTGTCGCCTAGGGGGAACGGCTGCCGGGCGGAGTAGTTCGTCTATACCTATATATGTCAATGGGCTGGATTCCTTACTCTTATAGGGCCTTGGGCATTACTAGCGAAATTGTACTCCATGACCCACGGAGGCCACGGTAGATAACATACTTCTATGACCGTGTTGTATAGCAAGTGGAAGGAAACCATTTCCGTGCGTAAAAGCACCCACCAATGTAGGAAGAAACCTTATGCCTTATGCTCCTTATGCTCATGTTGTGTGACAATATCGAAAGATCGAAAGATCTTTCGACATTTTCACAACATGAGCATAAGGTTATACTACTCATAATTATAATAATGCTCAGATTAACGTTCGATAAAATTCAAACACCAATGTATAGAATACAGAAAACATATGCTACATTACAAAATATCAAGTACATTGTTTTCATACGTAACATCTCCTTCACCATTCTCCTGCAGAAGTGTTATACTACAAACTATTTCAATCGACGCTGTATTTCGGATGGACTATTCATTCAGTGGCTCTTCATCCGTGGCTCGTGCTCTCCGATGATTCGGAACACAGGCGCATGATATTAGACGAATCAAACAATTTGATCTACAAAACAAACTATCTCAAAATGCTGCACAAATTAGAACACAGCGCTTGCATTCTAGCGCGGTCGCTTACAAGCATCACACATCATATAGTAAAACTATTTCCCACTAGTCAACACCATATGCGTTCTTCGCCATATCACTAGGCAGGAAACTCACTCGAGTTTACAGCGTTGAGATGGGGGGGGGGGGGGTAGTAAGGGTGAGGGTTCTTAATATAGCACAGAATCGAGCAATGCCCACTGACTGTCTGTGCTCCCATAAGATCTCACCTTACTTAACGCCACACACGTACAAAACCCACAAGTCCCATCTCACTTGGCGCAACACGTACAAACCGTTCCATCATCCGTGATATGTGCCCGCGCTCGGAGAGAGCGTTCACACACCCACCCACACACACTGACGCACTAGACAGTCACTGACACAATCAGGCAAGCGGCGCCCTGAGCGCTGCGTGGACGGGCGGCGCCGGCAGTTCTGGGCTGGTCACAGCCCGTCCAGACCAGCCCACCCACAGCCCACCCACAGTCCACCCACAGTCCACCCACAGACACACTCCACAATACAGCTGCGGAGGCTCACCACACCGACATATCGGACAGATGACCAGGTGACCGCGCAGCCGGCGGGGCGCAGTGAGCCGCGCCAGTGACGGCGCCAGTGACGGCTCCGCCACTGCCACTGTCATTGCCACTATCACTGCCACTGCCACCGACCACGGCCAGCGTGGCACAGTGAGCAGCGCCAGTGACGGCTCCGCCACTGCCACTGCCACTGCCACTGCCACTGTCACTGTCACTGCCACTGTCACTGTCACTGCCACTGCCACTGCCACTGCCACTGCCACTGCCACTGCCACTGTCACTGTCACTGTCACTGTCACTGTCACTGTCACTGTCACTGTCACTGTCACTGTCACTATCACTGCCACTGCCACCGACCACGGCCCGTCGGTCACTGTCGCCGTCACCGTCGCTGCCACCGACCAAGAGAGCCAGCTGTTCCGCGCAGTCCCCTCGCGCCGAGACCATTCCGCAGCTCACCAGAAGGAGCACCTGCAGGGACAGACACATGTGAGACCAGGTCGAGCGGTGGTGACGTACGCCTCCCACTGGTGACACACAGACACCTGTGAGACCAGGTCGCGCGGTGGTGACAAACAGACACCTGTGAGACCAGGTCGAGCGGTGGTGCCAAACAGACACCTGTGAGACCAGGTCGAGCGGTGGTGACAAACAGACACCTGTGAGACCAGGTCGAGCGGTGGTGGCAAACAGACACCTGTGAGACCAGGTCGAGCGGTGGTGACAAACAGACACCTGTGAGACCAGGTCGAGCAGTGGTGACAAAGACACCTGTGAGACCAGGTCGAGCGGTGGTGACAAACAGACACCTGTGAGACCAGGTCGAGCGGTGGTGACAAACAGACACCTGTTAGACCAGGTCGAGCGGTGGTGACAAACAGACATCTGTGAGACCAGGTCGAGCGGTGGTGACAAACAGACACCTGTGAGACCAGGTCGAGCGGTGGTGACAAACAGACACCTGTGAGACCAGGTCGAGCGGTGGTGACAAACAGACACCTGTGAGACCAGGTCGAGCGGTGGTGACAAACAGACACCTGTGAGACCAGGTCGAGCGGTGGTGACAAACAGACACTTGTGAGACCAGGTCGAGCGGTGGTGACAAACAGACACCTGTGAGACCAGGTCGAGCGGTGGTGACAAACAGACACCTGTGAGACCAGGTCGAGCGGTGGTGACAAACAGACACCTGTGAGACCAGGTCGAGCGGTGGTGACAAACAGACACCTGTGAGACCAGGTCGAGCGGTGGTGACAAACAGACACATGTGAGACCATGTCGAGCGGTGGTGACGTGCGGCTCCCACTGGTGACAAACTCAGCGGGTCACAGGTCAGTAGGCCGACGTGTGAACAGCAGGCGCCAAAACAGTCACCCACTAACTGACTCATTCAGATAGGCAATAGCTGTTACGCGAGTGGAAGATCTCAGCTGAAAATTCGTACACGAAAAACTCTGGCCCACAAAAAAGTGAACCTACAAAATCCCTGAGGTGGAATGTGTCTTCATTGTCCCATTTATACATCAACATACATCAACATCAACATACATCAACATCAACATACATCAACATCAACATACATCACAATAAACTCTGAAAGGAAATATGAATGAGGGATATCTTCCTTTCGGATCCAAATGACATCCAAATCGAATCCAGCAAATCTGGGTCCACATTCGCACAGGGTTGGCATTTTGTCCGGGCAAAAGTGCTTTGCCTGGCCAGTGGGCAAAACTAGGTTTTGGCCATTTTCTCCCATGAGAAAGTGGGCAAAACTGGCCAAAACTGGTCAAAATTAGAATATATGTACTTTTAGTTTCTGGTTTCAGGGTTTACACATTTTGTCTTCATTGATATGATTGATTGATACATTGTATTCATAATACACATGATACTACAGGTAGTACAATCTAGCAATTGGTGCAAAAGTGCCAAAGCACTGAAGTCCGCTTGCAAAGTCATGGCACCGCTTGCAAGTTAGTGGAATAGCATATGGCATGAGGTCCTTTTTTGGAGGAAATGCATGGGTTTCCGCAAACAAGCCCCAGAAACGACGAAGAGACAGACCGTGTAATTTTTGTATGAGCTCTCATTGGTACCAGAGTCTCACATATTATCTCAGAGCTCATAGCTGGAGCTGTTCCAAAAAGGTGGTGTGGCAAAATGTTGGTTTCACAACTGGAGAATCACGTTTCCAATTTAGTGGGTTCACAGCTAAAAAATCCCTATATAACATTGAAATGCCTTTACATCCAGCAAAATTTGGTAGGCCAAACACAACATGTTTTTGGGTGATGGCCCTACCCAGTGCATAAGGAACTCCGCCCATGAATTAGTTTGAAGAGCAATTACCTCCAAAAGCGTCAGTTGACCAAGTTTGCGTGAGAAGCCTATGACGTCATCGAGCCATCGTGACGGCTGACGACTCAAGAGTGACCCAAAACTGCATCTAGTTTCCATAATTTGTTTTCTAATAGTTTTACCTATCTACTTCTGTACATTTCCAAGTTAGTAAATTTCCAACGCTCACAGGACACAGACTGACTGCATGTATACGAATTATACATATCAGCATTTCAAAGCATCGATCACCGCCTCCTGTCATAAATTCCGTCACTCTTTCCATCCGTCTGATAAAGCTCTCGCATGGCTTCAGTCCTATTGAGACGATCGGCTGCAAGGAGTGGTCGTGAATGGTCAATGCCCTGAGCGGACCAAGGTCAAGTCAGACACCGGAAGGGGGCTCTCTACCCATTGCTGTTGTGGTTAATACGTTTTAGTTTCCGTAACTTCGCATGTAATTGGGAATTTTCCCGTCGGCGATTTTATGAAGAAATACAAATACAAGTTGATCTTTAAAGCTAAAGAGTTTTGCCCACCTAGTTTTGCCCATGTGGGCAAAACTAGTTTTAGCCGCCTGGTTTAAACCATGGTTTTAACCGGGCAAAACTGGCTAGTGGGCAAAACTATGCTAACCCTGCATTCGCACACTCTCCGATAGCTGTTCGCCCATGATTCTCCAGCTCACCCACCATCACAGCCATCACAGCCCAGTCCGCCATCACAGCCCAGTCCACCATCACATCCCAGTCCACCATCACAGCCCAGTCCACCATCACATCCCAGTCCACCATCACATCCCAGTCCACCATCACATCCCAGTCCACCATCACATCCCAGTCCACCATCACATCCCAGTCCACCATCACAGTCCAGTCCACCATCACAGCCCAGTCCACCATCCCATCCCAGTCCGCCATCACAGCCCAGTCCACCATCACAGCCCAGTCCACCATCACAGCCCAGTCCACCATCACAGCCCAGTCCACCATCACAGCCCAGTCCACCATCACAGCCCAGTCCACCATCACAGCCCAGTCCACCATCACAGCCATCACAGCCCAGTCCGCCATCACAGTCCAGTCCACCACCATCACAGCCCAGTCCACCATCACATCCCAGTCCACATCACAGCCCAGTCCACCATCACAGCCCAGTCCACCATCACAGCCCAGTCCACCATCACAGCCCAGTCCACCATCACAGCCCAGTCCAACATCACAGCCCACCCACCATCACAGCCCAGTCCACCATCACAGCCCAGTTCACCATCACAGCCCAGTCCACCATCACAGCCCAGTCCACATCACAGCCCAGTCCGCCATCACAGCCCAGTCCACCATCACATCCCAGTCCACCATCACATCCCAGTCCACCATCACATCCCAGTCCACCATCACATCCCAGTCCACCATCACATCCCAGTCCACCATCACATCCCAGTCCACCATCACATCCCAGTCCACCATCACATCCCAGTCCACCATCACAGTCCAGTCCACCATCACAGCCCAGTCCGCCATCACAGCCCAGTCCACATCACAGCCCAGTCCACCATCACATCCCAGTCCACATCACAGCCCAGTCCACCATCACAGCCCAGTCCACATCACAGCCCAGTTCACCATCACAGCCCAGTCCGCCATCACATCCCAGTCCACCATCACAGCCCAGTCCACCATCACAGCCCAGTCCACCATCACAGCCCCCAGTCCATCATCACATCCCAGTCCACATCACATCCAAGTCCACCATCACAGCCCAGTCCACATCACAGCCCAGTCCACCATCACAGCCCAGTCCACCATCACAGCCCAGTCCACCATCACAGCCCAGTCCACCATCACATCCCAGTCCACCATCACATCCCAGTCCGCCATCACAGCCCAGTCCACCATCACAGCCCAGTCCACCATCACAGCCCAGTCCGCCACCACAGCCCAGTCCGCCATCACAGCCCAGCCCACCATCACAGCCCAGTCCACCATCACAGCCCAGTCAAACATCACAGCCCACCCACCATCACAGCCCAGTCCGCCATCACAGCCCAGTCCGCCATCACAGCCCAGTCCGCCATCACAGCCCAGTCCGCCATCACAGCCCAGTCCGCCATCACAGCCCAGTCCGCCATCACAGCCCAGCCCACCATCACAGCCCAGTCCACCATCACAGCCCAGTCCACCATCACAGCCCAGTCCGCCATCACAGCCCAGTCCGCCATCACAGCCCAGTCCACCATCACAGTCACAGCCCGCTCCCCACCATTCGGGCTTCAGGGCGCACAGACTACTCGGTCATATATGACCAAGCACTACTCGGTCACTACTCGGTCATACGACCAAGCACTACTCGGTCATATGACAAAGCACTACTCGGTCACTACTCGGTCATGCGACCAAGCACTACTCGGTCATATGACCAAGCACTACTCTGTCACTACTTGGTCATATGACCAAGCACTACTCAGTCACCACTCAGTCATATGACCAAGCACTACTCGGTCATATGACCAAGCACTACTCGGTCATATGATCAAGCACTACTCGGTCATATGACCAAGCACTACTCGGTCACTACTTGGTCATATGACCAAACACTATTCGGTCATATGACCAAGCACTACTCGGCCACTACTTGGTCATATGACCAAACACTATTCGGTCATATTACCAAGCACTACTCGGTCACTATTTGGTCATATGAGCAAGCACTACTCGGTCACTACTCGGTCATATGACCAAGCACTACTCAGGCCCTACTTGGTAATATGACCAAGCACTACTCGGTCATATGAACAAGCACTACTCGGTCACTACTTGGTCATATGACCAAACACTATTCGGTCATATGACCAAGCACTACTCGGTCACTACTTGGTCATATGACCAAGCACTACTCGGCCACTACTTGGTCATATGACCAAGCACTACTCGGTCATTACTCAGTCATATGACCAAGTACTACTCGGTCATATGACCAAGCACTACTCGGTCACTATTTGGTCATATGACCAAGCACTACTCGGTCACTACTCGTCATATGACCAAGCACTACTCAGGCCCTACTTGGTAATATGACCAAGCACTACTCGGTCACTACTCAGTCATATGACCAAACACTACTCGGTCACTACTTGGCCATATGACCAAGCACTACCCATTCACTACTTGGTCATATGACCAATCACTACTCTATCACTACTTGGTCATATGATCAAGCACTACTCGGTCACTACTTGGTCATATGACCAAGCACTACTCGGTCATATGCCCAAGCACTACTCGGTCATATGACCAATGACTACTAGGTCACTACTCGGTCATGTGACCAATCACTACTCGGTCATATGACCAAACACTACTCGGTCATATGACCAAGCACTACTCGGTCATATGACCAAGCAGTCGGTGCGGTCGGTAGTAGTCGATGCCCGGTCACACATCTTCGCACACCCCCAGTACTACCCCTCCCCCTTCTCCTCCCTCTCGTCCCCTTTCTCCTCCCCCGCTCTCCCGTCCCCTTTCTCCTCCCCCGTTCTCCCGTCCCCTCTCCCCCGTTCTCCCGTCCCCTCTACCCCTCCCGTCCCTCTCTCTTGCTCCTCCCCGACCCCTCCCATCCCTCCGCGGCTCACCACCCGATGTAGCACTGGCAGAGGTTCTCGTGCGAGGTGGCCTGCAGGATCAGCCGGTCCACCTGGTCTCGCACGCAGAGCGGCACCTCGTTGCCGAAGTCTGTGCCCGTGAGCTTGTCTCGCACGCGCTGAATGATCTGCACCGCCTTCTTGTTCTGAGCCTCGGGCACGCCGGCGTCGCCGTCTCCTGTGCACGCCATCGGAGATGGTCAGTGTCTCTCATCAGGGGGAAGGCTGGGAAGGTCGGCTGGCTTCTCTGCTATTTCGAGCGAGTGTGAAGCAATCGCTCGTCCTTCCGTGGTATATGGGAAAAATCTGAATATGAGCGGTCCGACCCGGCCCGTGGCGAGCTTTTGAGAAGCTAATATATCTGCAACCGCAAGTCCGAATGACAAGCGGATTTCTTTGCTGAGTAGCCCCATCCAACCTACCCTGTTTGAGACCAGAGCCGACTCGTGTGGGTGACTAGCACTGCGCGTGGCGCGTGCCGCGTGAGGGATGTTGGAAAATTGTTTTATCGTAAAAACTCCGCAACGGCTGGGCCGATTGTGTTCAAATTTGGTGTGTGGTTAGGGACCTTTCAGCCGCCACTTTCCCACAATTCAGGGGTGGGGTGCCTCTGCACGTGCGCACGTGCACACCACTATTCTATATCTCAGGAACGGCTGAGCCGATTGTATTCAAATTTGGTGTGTGGTTAGGGACCCCTCCACCGCCGCCTTCCCACAAGTCATGGGTGGGGTGCCTCTGCACGTGCGCACGTACGCACCCTTTTTGTGTGTCTGAGAAACTACGTGCCCGATCGATTTGAAATTCACCATACATTTCGTTCGCGCTCGCTCGTTCATCGCCAACTACGGCGCCTTACTGGTAACTGGTTTGTAGCATGTTCGTGCGGTAGAGTGCGACACAGGTGGACTATGCTGTGATTTGTGATTTGAGGTGCTGTCCCGTGTTGTGACGCGCTGTACTGATCCTGACGCCGTGCGATGCTGTATTGCTCTTGCGAATGTATTGTTCTGCCGTGCTGTGCTGCTCTGGTATGTGATTTCATGTGCCGCACTGTGCCGTGCTGTCCTGTACTAAGCCGAAATGCTACACCGCGCCACTGACGACACCGTGCCATCCCCGTCTCTGGCTGTGTCTCTGTCTCTGTCTGTCACTGTGTCCGTGTCTCTGGCTCACCGATGCGCTGCTGTCCCTCGATGCTGCTATTGTGTCGGCTGCGCAGCGGCGGGCTGCTGCCCAGCGCTCCGGGCTCCAGTTCGGCGGCGTCGCCCTCCGCGGGGCCGCCGCCGGCTCCTGCCGCTCCGCCGCCGCCCGTCGGGTGTCGCCGCACCTGCCGCAGAGGAGATACAGACAGTCAAGTGAACAGTGAGGGTGCCGCCGTTTGAGGGTGCCGTCGGGTGGCGCCGCACCTGCCGCAGAGGAGATACAGACAGTCAAGTGCGCAGTGAGGGTGCCGTCGGGTGGCGCCGCACCTGCCGCAGAGGAGATACATACAGTCAAGTGCGCAGTGAGGGTGCCGCCGTTTGAGGGTGCCGTCGGGTGGCGCCGCACCTGCCGCAGATGAGATATAGACAGTCAAGTGCGCAGTGAGGGTGCCGCCGTTTGAGGGTGCCGTCGGGTGGCGCCGCACCTGCCGCAGAGGAGATACAGTCAAGTGAGCAGTGAGGGTGCCGCCGTTTGAGGGTGCCGCCGTTTGAGGGTGCCGCCGTTTGAGGGTGCCGTCGGGTGTCGCCGCACCTGCCGCAGAGGAGATGCAGAGTCAAGTGCGCAGTACCGGCCTGTCACCAGACTCAGCTGGGGCAATACGACCGGCTTATACCACATTGACATCGGATTTGAGCCCCAGGAAGTAGTCCCATCTGGCCCGACTCAAACACGAGGTTGATTTACGACCAGCTAAGAGAGAAATCTGGCACGGAGCGGCCGTGTCGCATTTTCCGTCGCTTGCACGGGAAGTAGAGGACCCTTCTGCGATACAGACGTCTGTCGTATCAACGGACAATGAATGCAACGGACTTCGAAGTGCGTATTATAAACTAGAGAACCCCGTACACCCGGTGTATACCGAACAGCTCGGCACGCCCCATCCGGCTGGGGTAGGGCGACAGGTATGGGTACTGGGTACTCACCGCCCGGCACGCACCATCCGACTGGGGTAGGGCGACAGGTGTGACACAGGTGTGACACAGGTGTGACACAGGTGTGACACAGGTGTGACAGGTGTGACAGGTGTGACAAGTGTGGGTACTGGGTACTCACCGCTCGGGGACTGTCCACCAGACACCAGTTGAAGAGCGGGTCGTACACGAACGCCTCCAACACGGCCATCAGGCTGTCCTTGTTCTTACGCAGCACCGTCATCACTGACTCGCACGTCATCCGGTACGTGCCCTCGATACCGGTCACCTGAGGAGGTCAGAGGTCAGAGGTCAGAGGTCAGAGGTCATGACAGACTGACTCGCACGTCATCCGGTACGTGCCCTCGATACCGGTCACCTGAGGAGGTCAGAGGTCAGAGGTCAGAGGTCAGAGGTCAGAGGTCATGACAGACTGACTCGCACGTCATCCGGTACGTGCCCTCGATACCGGTCACCTGAGGAGGTCAGAGGTCAGAGGTCACGACAGTACCGACTCACCAGTCAACTCAAGGACTCTCGGTGCAGCCTAGTGTCCAGACGGCAGCACGACTCGGCGGCTCGCAGCAGGATAAAGCACAACGTAAAACCAGTCAGGACCTCAGGTCACATGCCGCCAATGTACGACCAGCCCTGACAATAGACAACATATCACTACAGAGAACAACCGGATCGACAGGTCACGATTAATTGTCACAGCAGCCCAGTAACCAGCTCAGAAGCCGCTGCTTCAGACGTTCAACACACTCACCTCCATGGCGTTGACCAGCATCCTGGTCAGCCTGAACGGGATCTTCTCCGGAAACTTCTCCCGCGTCATGGCCACCTCGAAACAGTCGCCGAAGTCGATGTGCAGGATCTTGCCGCTCATCCGGTCCAGCATCAGGTTGGACGGATGTCTGGATGCAAAATAAATATGTTAATATGATGGTAATATAATAATATGGACGTGCGATCGCACTGCGAATCGCAATAAGCAGTGACTAATGCAGTAGTGTTAACCTGTCTAATTCAAATGGTGAGAATCCTCTTATACACTTGCTTAGAACAAACATTGTTTTTCTGTCCCAGAAGTCAGCCCATGTAAACTCAAACTGCATGTCCGATTGCCCAAATCGTTTTCTTTCGACAAACATTGCTATCTGATTCCATCATCCTGACCAGACACAGGCCGGATATAACAGTAACGGGAATCCGCCACCGCCCTAGTCTACCCTCTACCCACCACTGGAGAACGGCCCTCTCCACCGCTGTCCACTCTTTACCCATCCCTTTGATTCCCCCACCGCCGGTCCCTTTGATTCCCGGCACCTCCTGTCCTTTATCCTCCTAGACTCCCGCCACTCCCCCCCCCCCCCGTCTACGTGTTCCACCCACCGGTCGCCTAGTCCGAGCACGTATCCAACCATGCTCATGACGGCCAGCGAGCGTGTGAAGTTGGCCCTGCGGTCGAACCAGTCTTCGGAGGAGGGCGACTTGAGCCAGAGCAGGCGCGACAGGTCGTCGCCCTTGGTGGTCTCCAGCGCGTGCTCAAACACCTCCACCTTCTGCATCAGCGTCAGGTGCTCATAGTCGGGAGCCATCTGACGGCGAAACCCAGCAACTCAGCGGACTCAGATCAGATCACCTCAGCTCAGGACTACTCAGGTCGGGTTAGGCCAGGCTAGGACAGCTCAATTCAGGTCGTGTTAAGTAATACTGACAACCAATCCAGCCGCACCGCACCGCTAAAACCAGGCAATACTACATACATAATGTTAAGGCTACTGGCCTGAAAGACCCGGTGCGGTCGAGCTCCCTGGGCTGCGATATCTCCTCCAGTCGTGTGCAGTGTCAGAAAAGTGGCCCGTTTCTCCATTTATCTGAACTTGGAAGTTTTGTTCCGTGAAAACTTTGACTGTAAAGAATGATTTTGTTTAGTCTGCAGGTGCAAATGGTTGACGAGCATAAAAATAGACAGACTTGACTTTCGGAACAATGGCCGGAACGTGACAGTGATGCGACACAAATTCTCCAAAACAAAATCGCAAAGCAGAACCTCCAAATTCCCAACATCCGAAATGTGTGCAGTGATTTAGGGAAGAAAAATGGTAGGTTTCCCAAATTAAACCAAAAACTTGTTAAAACCTCCAAAAAAGTTTTAGATTATTCAGGTTACAACCTAGCCACCGATACCATCGTCATCGGGGCCATGTTTTTAGAGTCCCATGGTTATCCATGGGACTCTAAAAACATGTATGCAAAAGACGGCGGTACTTTAGACTGAGACTTAAGCCCAGTTTCCCATATACGCATACGCAACGATAAAAGGTATCGTTTTAACATACAACCCGGGAGTCTCGGTCCCCGACTGACGCTAAGACCATATCTGTACAGGAAATACGACTGACGATTCATCAACTTTTCACATCATAATATATGCACATATTGGCATACATGAAAATAGGGTTTGTAGAAACGCGTATAAAAAAGAATGCTGGTATACGCACTACAAAATTTATTCCGCGAACTTAGATCGTGGAACCACTTTTCTGACACTGGTCGTGTGGGGGAGCTCGCATCTGAGCTGTGCCTGCTATGTCTTGAGGCGAGCCTTTAACATAGTGGCTCAGGCCTCAGGCAGATGTGATTTATATTTGTGTATGAGCTGATTTAATTCTCTTACAGCCCGCACCGTGGAGGCTGCACCGTGCGGTGCACACCAGGTGACCAGCTCAGCCTGGCTAGCATCCCACCGTCCCAACCCTCCCCGCGCCCGCTGACTCACCCGCAGCATGATCTTATGCTCGATATTGAGCATGATCTTCTTCTTCTCGCGGTGATCCCTGATGAGGGTGTGCAGGGTGTCTGAGTGGGGCACCCAGCCGATCAGGCCGCTGTTGGTGCTCAGCGGCACCACGGCGAACCGCTGGATGGCCAGGTTACGGCGCATCGTCTCCGGCGCCGTCTTCAGCAGCGTGTTCACCAGGCCGAACAGCTGCATCACGCGCTCGTCCTGACGCAGGTCCTCGTGGCCCTTCACGAGGAACGTGTAGTCCCGGCCGTCGCTGCCTGCGGCGCGGCGGAGGGGTCAGGCACAGGACTGGTGCCCGGAGATAAACGAATTAATACAGCCAGCAAATAGCTATGGCAAGTTGGACACAAAAGAGAACAACTACCTACAACTTGAAAGTCCAGACAACCATACACACATTTCATCGTCAACATATCCCAGGAGCGACACAACCGCAGTTGCTCGTTTCCAACTAATTAGTTAATGCTATATTGATACACATTCGCACACGGCGGCGGCGGCGGCGGCAGCAGCCGCAAGCCGCAGCCGCAGCCGCAGCCGCAGCCGCAGCCGCAGCCGCAGCCGCAGCCGCAGCCGCAGTCGCAGTCGCAGTCGCAGTCGCAGTCGCAGTCGCAGTCGCAGTCGCAGTCGCAGTCGCAGCCGCAGTCGCAGCCGCAGCCGCAGCCGCAGCCGCAGCCGCCGCCGCCGCCGCCGCCGCCGCCGCGGCAGCTGCCAGCAGTAGCTAGCCGGAACCCACCTCGCATGGTGACCTTGCGCGGCCGCTGTTTGGTGCTGAACACTGTGAGCGTAGACTTGACGCGCGCGATCCGGATGATGGGCATGTGAGGTACGTAGCTGCCGGGTATGGCCAGCTGGAGGTCCCGGGCGTTCATCAGCGCTGGAGAGACGTACTGTGGGAGAGAGAGGGGGGCAGAGGAGGTCAGACGGGGAGGTACTGTAGCTGCCGGGTATGGCCAGCTGGAGGTCCCGGGCGTTCATCAGCGCTGGAGAGACGTACTGTGGGAGAGAGAGGGGGGCAGAGGAGGTCAGACGGGGAGGTACTGTAGCTGCCGGGTATGGCCAGCTGGAGGTCCCGGGCGTTCATCAGCGCTGGAGAGACGTACTGTGGGAGAGAGAGGGGGGCAGAGGAGGTCAGACTGGGAGGTACTGTAGCTGCCGGGTATGGCCAGCTGGAGGTCCCGGGCGTTCATCAGCGCTGGAGAGACGTACTGTGGGAGAGAGAGGGGGCAGAGGAGGTCAGACGGGGAGGTACTGTAGCTGCCGGGTATGGCCAGCTGGAGGTCCCGGGCGTTCATCAGCGCTGGAGAGACGTACTGTGGGAGAGAGGGGGGCAGAGGAGGTCAGACGGGGAGGTACTGTAGCTGCCGGGTATGGCCAGCTGGAGGTCCCGGGCGTTCATCAGCGCTGGAGAGACGTACTGTGGGAGAGAGAGGGGGGCAGAGGAGGTCAGACGGGGAGGTACTGTAGCTGCCGGGTATGGCCAGCTGGAGGTCCCGGGCGTTCATCAGCGCTGGAGAGACGTACTGTGGGATAGAGAGGGGGGGCAGAGGAGGTCAGACGGGGAGGTACTGTAGCTGCCGGGTATGGCCAGCTGGAGGTCCCGGGCGTTCATCAGCGCTGGAGAGACGTACTGTGGGAGAGAGAGAGGGGGGCAGAGGAGGTCAGACGGGGAGGTACTGTAGCTGCCGCGTATGGCCAGCTGGAGGTCCCGGGCGTTCATCAGCGCTGGAGAGACGTACTGTGGGAGAGAGAGGGGGGCAGAGGAGGTCAGACGGGGAGGTACTGTAGCTGCCGGGTATGGCCAGCTGGAGGTCCCGGGCGTTCATCAGCACTGGAGAGACGTACTGTGGGAGAGAGAGGGGGGGGGGGGGGGGCAGAGGAGGTCAGACGGGGAGGTACTGTAGCTGCCGGGTATGGCCAGCTGGAGGTCCCGGGCGTTCATCAGCGCTGGAGAGACGTACTGTGGGAGAGAGGTGGGCAGAGGAGGTCAGACGGGGAGGTACTGTAGCTGCCGGGTATGGCCAGCTGGAGGTCCCGGGCGTTCATCAGCGCTGGAGAGACGTACTGTGGGAGAGAGGGGGGCAGGGGAGGTCAGACGGTGAGGTCAGACAGTGAGGTCAGACGGTGAGGTCAGACGGGGAGGTCAAACGGTGAGGTCAAACGGTGAGGTCAGACGGGGAGGTCAAACAGGGAGGTCAGACGGGGAGGTCAGACGGGGAGGTCAGACGGGGAGATCAGATGGGAAGGTCAGACGGTGAGGTCAGACGGTGAGGTCAGACGGTGAGGTCAGACGGTGAGGTCAGACGGTGAGGTCAGGCGGTGAGGTCAGGCGGTGAGGTCAGGCGGTGAGGTCAGACGGTGAGGTCAGGCAGGGAGGTCAGACGGGGAGGTCAGACGGAGAGGTCAGACGGGGAGGTCAGACGGTGAGGTCAGACAGTGAGGTCAGACGGTGAGGTCAGACGGTGAGGTCAGGCAGGGAGGTCAGACGGGGAGGTCAGACGGGGAGGTCAGACAGAGAGGTCAGACGGGGAGGTCAAACAGGGAGGTCAGACGGGGAGGTCAGACGGGGAGGTCAGACGGGGAGATCAGATGGGAAGGTCAGACGGTGAGGTCAGACGGTGAGGTCAGACGGTGAGGTCAGACGGTGAGGTCAGACGGTGAGGTCAGGCAGGGAGGTCAGACGGGGAGGTCAGACGGGGAGGTCAGACGGAGAGGTCAGACGGGGAGGTACTGTAGCTGCGTTGCGTCGCTGGTATGTCAAATTGTCAATGTCGGGTCTGGTCATGGCTGGGACGGCACATTCACAGGCGAGAAGTTCAACCAAACTTGCTACAACGATATCAAACGTTCCAACTCGTACAACCAAAAAACGACATACTCGACATGTCCGTGCAATCATACCAGCGTGTACGTATGCATATACCAGCCGGTGTCCCTGTCCGTGCATATGGACATGTGCTGGGCGTGAGCAGACGCGTGTTGGCGCCACTGACCGGTAGCTCGAGGTTGGTGATGAGCGGCAGTTGGCGGGAGATCCTCCGGAACACCTGGTAGTATCGGTTCCAGGCCAGGTTCAGTTCACGCTCGTTGCCGGTGCGTTTGTAGCGGCGGCACAACTCGTGCGCGTCCTGCAGGTCCTGACCGTGCGCCTGCCAGGTCACCAGGGGTCAAAAGGGGTCACCAGGGGTCAAACGGGGTCAAAAGGGGTCACCAGGGGTCATCAGGGGTCAAAAGGGTTCAGTGGTGGCCAGTAATTAGGATCACCTTATACTGATCACTCGTGAACCACCTGTATTAACCTAAACCCTTCCTGCCTCCTCACGCACCTGTCTGAAACTGCATTGTATCGCAGATCCTATCCTGTTAGCACCTCAGGTCCCCGCTCCATCATGGCCCCTCCCCCTGTCCCTCGCCTGTGTGAAGCTCTCCCCCTCACATGTGTGAAGCTTTCCCCCTCACCTGGCTGAACCTCTCTCACACCTACCTGAAGCCCTCCCTCACCTGTGTGAAGCTCTTCTCCTTGAGTGTCTCCGGTCCCCGTTCCATCATGGCGTGCAGGGGCTCCAGCACGGCGAACATGGATGGGATGTTCCGCTCGCCGAAGTATAGGCGAGAGGCATCCTCCAAGCCCTCGTGCCACCGGTTGTCCCACAGGATCGCCACGCGGATCAGCTCGTCTGACACCTGGGCGCCGCGGCACAGGGGCGTGGCGGGTTAGATGACAGTCCAGACTCCAGATACATGGCACGAGCAGACCGCAGAACCGGCAGTCCGAGGGACATGGTTAGTCGGGGCACAGGGACGTGGCGGGTTAGACGACAGTCCAGACTCCAGATACATGGCACGGGCAGACCGCAGGACCGACAGTCCGAGGGACATGGGTAGTCGGGGCACAGGGGCGTGGCGGGTTAGACGACAGTCCAGACTCCAGATACATGGCACGGGCAGACAGCAGGACCGACAGTCCGAGGGACATGGGTAGTCGGGGCACAGGGACGGCAAGGTAGAGTGGAGAAGGGACAGGACTGTCACGCGGCTGAGACCCGGACCTGACGTGGTACCATGTCCAGTCACCCACCTTGTCCGCTGACCAGACGCTTAGCAGTGAGTAGAGCAGCTTGATGCCGTTAACCCACGCTCAGACCGATGACGTCATGCACCAGCACTCACCATGAACTCCTGTTGCACCAACGTCTCGGAGTGTTCGCGCATGTTTTTCAGAATCATCTGGGCGGCTCGCTCGCGAGCCGCCACCGATGACGTTTTGGCCACAGTCAGGGGGTAGACCAACGCCTAAAATGCACACAGCAGTCACGTTAGAGAGGAGACAAGCGCGCCCTGTAATAAGGAGACAAGCGCGCCCTGTAATAAGGAGACAAGCGCGCCCTGTAATAAGGAGACAAGCGCGCCCTGTAATAAGGAGACAAGCGCGCCCTGTAATAAGGAGACAAGCGCGCCCTGTAATAAGGAGACAAGCGCGCCCTGTAATAAGGAGACAAGCGCGCCCTGTAATAAGGAGACAAGCGCGCCCTGTAATAAGGAGACAAGCGCGCCCTGTAATAAGGAGACAAGCGCGCCCTGTAATAAGGAGACAAGCGCGCCCTGTAATAAGGAGACAAGCGCGCCCTGTAATAAGGAGACAAGCGCGCCCTGTAATAAGGAGACAAGCGCGCCCTGTAATAAGGAGACAAGCGCGCCCTGTAATAAGGAGACAAGCGCGCCCTGTAATAAGGAGACAAGCGCGCCCTGTAATAAGGAGACAAGCGCGCCCTGTAATAAGGAGACAAGCGCGCCCTGTAATAGGGGTACAGACCAGTCGCAGTCGCCGGAAACAGAGGCATGGCAAGAGTTTTAAATACACCATCGCTCAGTTCTGGGAATGGTGCAATGGTGCATGCATTTCGGCAACAAGTGTGATACATTTTGGTAGGGGTGCCGTGCGCCCGTATTTCAGTTATTGTACGATGATCGGTATAGATGCATCCATTGAGTGAATGTTTGTACTAGCTGACTGACCTGCGGGTGGACCTTGCCCAGTTCTGTGAGCAGAGACGAGATGAGCCGCGCGATCAGAGGTCGCGGAGTGTCAATCCGGGCGATCAGCTGCGGAATCACCTGCTCACACAGACACGAGAAAGCAACGCGTCCGTGTCAGATTCGGCTCGTACTGGTGAGCTATCTGAAACACAGTCCTAGTCACAGGCAGCCTCCGAAATACTACTGAATCACCTGCATCTTATGTGCAGTTCAACTTAACGACGCGTAACAAGCGACAGTGCCGCTCCACTCACACAGACAGCAGCTCCACCCACACAGACAGCTCCTCCACCCACACAGACAGCAGCTCCACCCACACAGACAGCTCCTCCACCCACACAGACAGCTGCTCCACCCACACAGACAGCTGCTCCACCCACACAGACAGCTGCTCCACCCACACAGACAGCTGCAGCTCCACCCACACAGGCAGCTGCTGCTCCACCCACACAGACAGCTGCTCCACCCACACAGACAGCTGCAGCTCCACCCACACAGACAGCTGCAGCTCCACCCACACAGACAGCTGCTCCACCCACACAGACAGCTGCTCCGCCCACACAAACAGCTGCTGCTCCACCCACACAGACAGCTGCTCCACCCACACACAGCTGCAGCTCCACCGACACACAGCTGCTGCAGCTCCACCCACACAGACAGCTGCTCCACCCACACATACAGCTTCTCCACCCACACAGACAGCTGCAGCTCCACACACACAGACAGCTGCAGCTCCACCCACACAGACAGCTGCTCCACCCACACAGACAGCTGCAGCTCCACCCACACAGACAGCTGCAGCTCCACCCACACAGACAGCTGCAGCTCCACCCACACAGACAGCTGCAGCTCCACCCACACAGACAGCTGCTCCACCCACATAGACAGCTGCAGCTCCACCCACACAGACAGCTGCAGCTCCACCCACACAGACAGCTGCAGCTCCACCCACACAGACAGCTGCTGCTCCACCCACACAGACAGCTGCTCCACCCACACAGACAGCTGCTCCACCCACACAGACAGCAGCTCCACCCACACAGACAGCAGCTCCACCCACACAGACAGCAGCTCCACCCACACAGACAGCTGCTCCACCCACACAGACAGCTGCTCCACCCACACAAACAGCTGCAGCTCCACCCACACAGACAGCTGCAGCTCCACCCACACAGACAGCTGCTCCACCCACACAGACAGCTGCTCCACCCACACAGACAGCTGCTCCACCCACACAGACAGCTGCAGCTCCACCCACACAGGCAGCTGCTGCTCCACCCACACAGACAGCTGCTCCACCCACACAGACAGCTGCAGCTCCACCCACACAGACAGCTGCAGCTCCACCCACACAGACAGCTGCTCCACCCACACAGACAGCTGCTCCGCCCACACAAACAGCTGCTGCTCCACCCACACAGACAGCTGCTCCACCCACACACAGCTGCAGCTCCACCCACACACAGCTGCTGCAGCTCCACCCACACAGACAGCTGCAGCTCCACACACACAGACAGCTGCAGCTCCACCCACACAGACAGCTGCTCCACCCACACAGACAGCTGCAGCTCCACCCACACAGACAGCTGCAGCTCCACCCACACAGACAGCTGCAGCTCCACCCACACAGACAGCTGCAGCTCCACCCACACAGACAGCTGCAGCTCCACCCACATAGACAGCTGCAGCTCCACCCACACAGACAGCTGCAGCTCCACCCACACAGACAGCTGCAGCTCCACCCACACAGACAGCTGCTGCTCCACCCACACAGACAGCTGCTCCACCCACACAGACAGCTGCTCCACCCACACAGACAGCAGCTCCACCCACACAGACAGCAGCTCCACCCACACAGACAGCAGCTCCACCCACACAGACAGCTGCTCCACCCACACATACAGCTGCTCCACCCACACAAACAGCTGCAGCTCCACCCACACAGACAGCTGCAGCTCCACCCACACAGACAGCTGCTCCACCCACACAGACAGCTGCTCCACCCACACAGACAGCTGCAGCTCCACCCACAGACAGCTGCTCCACCCACACAGACAGCTGCAGCTCCACCCACACGAACAGCTGCTGCTCCACCCACACAGACAGCTGCTCCACCCACACAGACAGCTGCTCCACCCACACAGACAGCTGCAGCTCCACCCACACAGACAGCTGCTCCACCCACATAGACAGCTGCAGCTTCACCCACACAGACAGCTGCTCCACCCACACAGACAGCTGCTCCACCCACACAGACAGCTGCTCCACCCACACAGACAGCTGCAGCTCCACCCACACAGGCAGCTGCTGCTCCACCCACACAGACAGCTGCAGCTCCACCCACACAGACAGCTGCAGCTCCACCCACACAGACAGCTGCAGCTCCACCCACACCGACAGCTGCTCCACCCACACAGACAGCTGCTCCGCCCACACAAACAGCTGCTGCTCCACCCACACAGACAGCTGCTCCACCCACACACAGCTGCAGCTCCACCCACACACAGCTGCAGCTCCACCCACACACAGCTGCAGCTCCACCCACACAAACAGCTTCTCCACCCACACAGACAGCTGCTCCACCCACACCGACAGCTGCTCCACCCACACATACAGCTGCTCCACCCACACAGACAGCTGCAGCTCCACCCACACAGACAGCTGCTCCACCCACACACAGCTGCAGCTCCACCCACACACAGCTGCAGCTCCACCCACACACAGCTGCAGCTCCACCCACACACAGCTGCAGCTCCACCCACACAGACAGCTGCTCCACCCACACACAGCTGCAGCTCCACCCACACACAGCTGCAGCTCCACCCACACACAGCTGCAGCTCCACCCACACAAACAGCTTCTCCACCCACACAGACAGCTGCTCCACCCACACAGACAGCTGCAGCTCCACCCACACAGGCAGCTGCTGCTCCACCCACACAGACAGCTGCAGCTCCACCCACACAGACAGCTGCAGCTCCACCCACACAGACAGCTGCAGCTCCACCCACACAGACAGCTGCTCCACCCACACAGACAGCTGCTCCACCCACACAGACAGCTGCTCCACCCACACAGACAGCTGCTCCACCCACACAGACAGCTGCTCCACCCACACAGACAGCTGCTCCACCCACACAGACAGCTGCAGCTCCACCCACACAGACAGCTGCAGCTCCACCCACACAGACAGCTGCAGCTCCACCCACACAGACAGCTGCTCCACCCACACAGACAGCTGCTCCACCCACATAGACAGCTGCAGCTCCACCCACACAGACAGCTGCAGCTCCACCCACACAGACAGCTGCTGCTCCACCCACACAGACAGCTGCTCCACCCACACAGACAGCTGCAGCTCCACACACACAGACAGCTGCTCCACCCACACAGACAGCTGCAGCTCCACCCACACAGACAGCAGCAGCTCCACCCACACAGACAGCTGCAGCTCCACCCACAGACAGCTGCAGCTCCACCCACAGACAGCTGCAGCTCCACCCACACAGACAGCTGCTGCTCCACCCACACAGACAGCTGCTCCACCCACACAGACAGCTGCTCCACCCACACAGACAGCTGCAGCTCCACTCACACAGACAGCTGCAGCTCCACCCACACAGACAGCAGCTCCACCCACACAGACAGCTGCTCCGCCCACACGAACAGCTGCTGCTCCACCCACACAGACAGCTGCTCCACCCACACAGACAGCTGCTCCACCCACACAGACAGCTGCTCCACCCACACAGACAGCTGCTCCACCCACACAGACAGCTGCAGCTCCACCCACACAGACAGCTGCTCCACCCACACAGACAGCTGCTCCACCCACACAGACAGCTGCTCCACCCACACAGACAGCTGCTCCACCCACACAGACAGCTGCAGCTCCACCCACACAGACAGCTGCTCCACCCACACAGACAGCTGCTCCGCCCACACAGACAGCTGCTGCTCCACCCACACAGACAGCTGCTGCTCCACCCACACAGACAGCTGCTCCACCCACACACAGCTGCAGCTCCACCCACACACAGCTGCAGCTCCACGCACACAGACAGCTGCAGCTCCACCCACACAGACAGCTGCTCCACCCACACAGACAGCAGCTCCACCCACACAGACAGCTGCTCCACCCACACAGACAGCTGCAGCTCCACCCACACAGACAGCTGCAGCTCCACCCACACAGACAGCTGCAGCTCCACCCACACAGACAGCAGCTCCACCCACACAGACAGCTGCCCCGCCCACACGAACAGCTGCAGCTCCACCCACACAGACAGCTGCTCCACCCACACAGACAGCTGCTCCACCCACACAGACAGCTGCTCCACCCACACAGACAGCTGCAGCTCCACCCACACAGACAGCAGCTCCACCCACACAGACAGCTGCTCCACCCACACAGACAGCTGCTCCACCCACACAGACAGCAGCTCCACCCACACAGACAGCTGCTCCACCCACACAGACAGCAGCTCCACCCACACAGACAGCTGCTCCACCCACACAGACAGCAGCTCCACCCACACAGACAGCTGCTCCGCCCACACGAACAGCTGCAGCTCCACCTACACAGACAGCAGCTCCACCCACACAGACAGCTGCTCCACCCACACAGACAGCAGCTCCACCCACACAGACAGCTGCTCCACCCACACAGACAGCAGCTCCACCCACACAGACAGCAGCTCCACCCACACAGACAGCGTGGGCCCTTATCCGCCTGTCAGGACAGAATATGGACCAAGCCCGCCGTATAGCCTCCGGACGGGCGCGACTGTCCTCCCCTCTCAGCACTCCGTCACTGTCAGCACCTTCCCCTCTCAGCACCGGCCTGTCCCCCCCCCCGGATGACCGAGCGACACCCCCCCCCCCCGGATGACCGAGCGACCCCCCCCCCCGGATGACCGAGCGACACTCGGCGTCAGTGTGTCGCCGGGAGGAGCGCACGTGACCGACCTGCAGCCAGTTGTCGATCTTGATCTTCCTCAGTCCCTCTGTGAGCGCCTCGTTCACCTCCGACACCTGGCCGTACTCGAACCAGAGCGTCAGCAGCCGTAGGGTGTCCTGCAGGCTGCTGCCTGTGTTCAGAGAGATGGAGCGCACGAAGCCCTGCACGGCCGGCACGACGAACGGCAGGTGACGGCCCGACCGCTGTGAACGACAGCATACAGGACAGTTCATTACCACACCGACGCGATGGACAGACAAAGCGTAATGCAAAAGTCGGAACATGATCATTGATCGGCTTTCTATGAGGTGGGTGAGAAACGTCTGACCGTGCAAAACGCTCACAGTTACAGAAGAATCATTCAATTTGACGTTGTACACGGAACCTAGACACCATCAGTACGATGAGAATGGGCATTGCTATCCCGTCGACCTGTTCCAGCACGCATTAGTCAGGAGACCGCTAAATCGGAGCAGTTGACCTGGAGGCACCATTCTGGCCTATCATTCGAGTGAACACCATACTCCCATTCGAAGAAGGCCCTCTGATTCCGACCGCACAGAGCTTTCCTACGGAGCCGGCAACCAGGGCACCACTCACCACAGCACTGGAACAGCTCAACCGACCCCGAGTCCGGCCACCACTCACCACAGCCTCGCCGGCGCCGGCGGCGGGCAAGGCGGACGACCGACCTCGGAAGAACAGCACCGCCTGGAAGTTCATGAAGGCCCAGGAGTGCCAGGCGCGGTACCAGGTCGGGTCGTACTTGGTCGAGTACTGGTAGTACCTGCGGCACGCGGACGGTCAGGTCAGACGAGTAGGGCAAGCTTGCTTCTTAGGGCAGAGCCCCAGATGGCAGTGAAAGGTGAGAGGAAAAGACGGATTAGTGCATGGATAATACCCTCCAATTGGATGTTCCTTCCTTCACCGAGACACTACGACGCCGTTGGCCGGTCCCGTTCCACACTTCCACGCCGCCACTGCACGTGCGCCGTGTACTATACTGCCCCGTCAGCCCCTGTAATTACCGTGTCACAGTCAGCAGATCCCAGCCGCAACCCGCCGCCGCGCCGCCCCGCCCCGCCCCGCCCCGCCGCCGCCGCCGCCGCCGCCCCCGTCCCCGCCGCCCCCCCCCCCCCGCCGCCGCCGGTACTCACTGCAGCACGGGCGGGATCGTGGTCTCGGAGAGCGGCTCGAACTCCTCCTTCCAAGCTCCGAGCTTCAGGAAGCAGCGAGACAGCAGGATGGCGGGCGACTCGCCTCGCGGCTCGTCCGAGCTCAGCTGCGGCACCTGACTCGAGCTCAGCGCCGCCGCCCGGCCGTACGTGCTCACAGACGCCGAGACGAAACTCTCCAGTCGCCTGGAGGGACGGCGAGATGAGTCGTCACAGAAAACAGACAGAATCAGCTCAAAAGAAGCACCACGAGCAGACACATTCGAGCCAGCGTAGTGGTACAGCACACTCACATGCACGCGCACCCACAGCCGCTTCTTACGCACACGAAACAGCACTCCATAAATCTGACCAACTCTTTGAACGAGCCTCACAAACATGTGTGTATTTTCGTATCTGTACCAGCATTTAGCAAATGCTGCAAACTCTATAGACGACCCTCTAACGTAAACAAATATCAGCCTGTCACAACGCACCACCTGCAACCTCCCCAAAGGAGCGAGCGCCACCGGCAGTCACCCTCCCCTCCTGCCATTCTCCGGCGCGAACACTGAATCACCACTCACTTGAGTGCCTCGGGCTTGTCGCCGGCCGCCCACTGGTACTTGATGTAGGCGTAGCGCACGTGCGCGTTGTCCTTCTGGGAGGGGCCCGGCGAGTCGGCGATCAGCTCGTCCAGGATCTGACGCGATTGGTTCTGAGGCACGACACAGAACGGCAGAGAAGTCAGGGGAAGTGCCGCAGACTAGGTTCGATACATTTATACAAGCTCGTCCATCAGCTCGTCCCGGATCTGACGCGACTGGTTCTGAGGCACGGCACGGCAGAGAAGTCAGGGGAAGTGCCGCAGACTAGGTTCGATACATTTATACAAGCTCGTCCATCAGCTCGTCCCGGATCTGACGCGACTGGTTCTGAGGCACGGCACGGCAGAGAAGTCAGGGGAAGTGCCGCAGACTAGGTTCGATACATTTATACAAGCTCGTCCATCAGCTCGTCCCGGATCTGACGCGACTGGTTCTGAGGCACGGCACGGCAGAGAAGTCAGGGGAAGTGCCGCAGACTAGGTTCGATACATTTATACAAGCTCGTCCATCAGCTCGTCCCGGATCTGACGCGACTGGTTCTGAGGCACGGCACGGCAGAGAAGTCAGGGGAAGTGCCGCAGACTAGGTTCGATACATTTATACAAGCTCGTCCATCAGCTCGTCCCGGATCTGACGCGACTGGTTCTGAGGCACGGCACGGCAGAGAAGTCAGGGGAAGTGCCGCAGACTAGGTTCGATACATTTATACAAGCTCGTCCATCAGCTCGTCCCGGATCTGACGCGACTGGTTCTGAGGCACGGCACGGCAGAGAAGTCAGGGGAAGTGCCGCAGACTAGGTTCGATACATTTATACAAGCTCGTCCATCAGCTCGTCCCGGATCTGACGCGACTGGTTCTGAGGCACGACACAGAACGGCAGAGAAGTCAGGGGAAGTGCCGCAGACTAGGTTCGATACATTTATACAAGCTCGTCCATCAGCTCGTCCCGGATCTGACGCGACTGGTTCTGAGGCACGGCACGGCAGAGAAGTCAGGGGAAGTGCGGCAGACTAGGTTCGATACATTTATACAAGCTCGTCCATCAGCTCGTCCCGGATCTGACGCGACTGGTTCTGAGGCACGGCACGGCAGAGAAGTCAGGGGAAGTGCCGCAGACTAGGTTCGATACATTTATACAAGCTCGTCCATCAGCTCGTCCCGGATCTGACGCGACTGGTTCTGAGGCACGGCACGGCAGAGAAGTCAGGGGAAGTGCCGCAGACTAGGTTCGATACATTTATACAAGCTCGTCCATCAGCTCGTCCCGGATCTGACGCGACTGGTTCTGAGGCACGGCACGGCAGAGAAGTCAGGGGAAGTGCCGCAGACTAGGTTCGATACATTTATACAAGCTCGTCCATCAGCTCGTCCCGGATCTGACGCGACTGGTTCTGAGGCACGGCACGGCAGAGAAGTCAGGGGAAGTGCGGCAGACTAGGTTCGATACATTTGAGTCAAATATTGACTATAAATCAGAGACGAGCGGAGCCTGATGCGCACAGGACCACATCGTCACCACCACTCTGCGGCACGACACGGGCAGCGAGACGCTAGTAAATGGGTGGCAACCGTATAGCACCCAGGTGACAGACCTTAAGGGAAGAGCCGCATATTTGCAGTGCTACAGATTCTAGTATTTTGGCTCTGCTCAGCTTCCCCGAGTGTTCACGTCCTTATAGTGGTGCGACGAGTTCAATTTGCGTAACACTCAACCTCTCTCAACTCTATTGAATAAATCATGTTCTTAATCTATCTCCCCAAACTCAGTAACTACCCGCAGCGCTCACCAGTCGGCCGCTCTTGCGGCAGAGAGCAGCAAACTTCAGCCGGGTGCGCATGTCCAGATGGGGCGGCAGGACGAGGGAGCGCACGTGCAGGATCCGCTGCCAGTCCTCCACGGCAGCCGTGCAGCCCTGGCAACGACATCAGGATCGCGGTCAGACACACGCCGCGACACAACAGAGCACGACTCACACATAGCCCGGGACACGGCGGGACACGGCGGGACACGGCGGGACACGGCGGGACACGGCGGGACACGGCGGGACACGGCGGGACACGGCGGGGCACGGCGGGGCACGGCGGGGCACGGCGGGGCACGGCGGGGCACGGCGGGGCACGGCGGGGCACGGCGGGGCACGGCGGGATGGCTTGAGTACAAATGAGTAAAACCCCACAACACGGATACATCCTAACACAGCAGTAAGCCCCCACAACACGGATACATCCTAACCGCACAACATGGATACATCATAACACAGTAGTAAACCCCCACAACACGGATACATCCTAACACAGCAGTAAACCCCCACAACACGGATACATCCTAACACAGCAGTAAAACCCCACAACATGGATACATCATAACACAGCAGTAAACCCCCACAACACGGATACATCCTAACACAGCAGTAAAACCCCACAACACGGATACATCCTAACACAGCAGTAAACCCCCACAACACGGATACATCCTAACACAGCAGTAAAACCCCACAACACGGATACATCCTAACACAGCAGTAAACCCCCACAACATGGATACATCCTAACACAGCAGTAAAACCCCACAACACGGATACATCCTAACACAGCAGTAAACCCCCACAACATGGATACATCCTAACACAGCAGTAAAACCCCACAACACGGATACATCCTAACACAGCAGTAAACCCCCACAACATGGATACATCATAACACAGCAGTAAAACCCCACATTGCCAGCTGGCTAATCATCTCAGCCGCCATCACCATCCACGCCAGAGGAAGGGTCGACACAGCGACCCTCGCCGCCCGTCTCATTCCAGCCCACACCACTGATCCCATTGTGCCACATCTCCGGCAGTACCACGACCTACACTCTCCCCTTCACTCGAGTACCTTACACCACAAACCCACCCGTACCCAGACCTCCGACAGCCTCCCTCAGTACCCAGACCTCCGACAGCCTCCCTCAGTACCAGACCTCCGACAGCCTCCCTCAGTACCAGACCTCCGACAGCCTCCCTCAGTACCAGACCTCCGACAGCCTCCCTCAGTACCAGACCTCCGACAGTCTCCCTCAGTACCAGACCTCCGACAGCCTCCCTCAGTACCAGACCTCCGACGGCCTCCCTCAGTACCTCCGACAGCCTCCCTCAGTACCAGACCTCCGACAGCCTCCCTCAGTACCAGACCTCCGACAGACTCCCTCAGTACCAGACCTCCGGCAGCCTCCCTCAGTACCAGACCTCCGACAGCCTCCCTCAGTACCAGACCTCCGACAGCCTCCCTCAGTACCAGACCTCCGACAGCCTCCCTCAGTACCAGACCTCCGACAGCCTCCCTCAGTACCAGACCTCGGACAGCCTCCCTCAGTACCAGACCTCCGACAGCCTCCCTCAGTACCAGACCTCGGACAGCCTCCCTCAGTATCCAGACCTCGGACAGCCTCCCTCAGTACCCAGACCTCCGACAGCCTCCCTCAGTACCAGACCTCCGACAGCCTCCCTCAGTACCAGACCTCCCACAGCCTCCCTCAGTACCCAGACCTCCGACAGCCTCCCTCAGTACCATACCTCCGACAGCCTCCCTCAGTACCAGACCTCCGACAGCCTCCCTCAGTACCAGACCTCCGACAGCCTCCCTCAGTACCAGACCTCCCACAGCCTCCCTCCGTACCAGACCTCCGACAGCCTCCCTCAGTACCAGACCTCCGACAGCCTCCCTCAGTACCCAGACCTCAGACAGCCTCCCCCAGTACCAGACCTCAGACAGTCTCCCTCAGTACCAGACCTCAGACAGCCTCCCTCAGTACCTGTCGACAGTACCTCCGACAGTACCTCCGACAGTACCTCCGACAGCCTCCCTCAGTACCAGACCTCAGACAGCCTCCCTCAGTACCAGACCTCCGACAGCCTCCCTCAGTACCAGACTTCCGACAGCCTCCCTCAGTACCAGACCTCCGACAGCCTCCCTCAGTACCAGCCCTCCGACAGCCTCCCTCAGTACCAGACCTCCGACAGCCTCCCTCAGTACCAGACCTCCGACAGCCTCCCTCAGTACCAGACCTCCGACAGCCTTCCTCAGTACCAGACCTCCGACAGCCTCCCTCAGTACCAGACCTCCGACAGCCTCCCTCAGTACCAGACCTCCGACAGCCTCCCTCAGTACCAGACCTCCGACAGCCTCCCTCAGTACCAGACCTCCGACACCCAGTCCCTCATCCCTCTCCCCTTCACTGCCTCTCACCTGCAGTCGGTCCCACCACATGGTCAGACAGTCTCCCGCAGTACCAGACCCCTGACAGTCTCCCTCAGTACCAGACCTCAGACAGCCTCCCTCAGTACCTGTCGACAGTACCTCCGACAGTACCTCCGACAGCCTCCCTCAGTACCAGACCTCAGACAGCCTCCCTCAGTACCAGACCTCCGACAGCCTCCCTCAATACCAGACTTCCGACAGCCTCCCTCAGTACCAGACCTCCGACAGACTCCCTCAGTACCAGCCCTCCGACAGCCTCCCTCAGTACCAGACCTCCGACAGCCTCCCTCAGTACCAGACCTCCGACAGCCTCCCTCAGTACCAGACCTCCGACAGCCTCCCTCAGTACCAGACCTCCGACAGCCTTCCTCAGTACCAGACCTCAGACAGCCTCCCTCAGCACCCAGACCTCCGACAGTCTCCCGCAGTACCAGACCCCTGACAGCCTCCCTCAGTACCAGACTTCCGACACCCAGTCCCACATCCCTCTCCCCTTCACTGCCTCTCACCTGCAGTCGGTCCCACCACATGGTCAGACAGTCTCCCTCAGCACCCAGACCTCCGACACCCAGTCCCTCATCCCTCTCCCCTTCACTGCCTCTCACCTGCAGTCGGTCCCACCACATGGTCTGGATGGCGGCGCGGCGCTCCTTGACCAGCTTGAACGTGATAATCTCCTCCAGTTCGGAGAGCATCTGCGCACTGACCAGGGTGCCGTAGGCGCGCTGATAGCTCTCTCCTACCATGGCCGTCAGCTCCGTGTCGAGCAGGTCACGGGCCGTGTCGATCCACTAAAGAGAGCGGGACACAGAGGCAACGTCAGGCGGGGTAGAGGGCTACAAAGTCAGCTCCGTGTCCAGCAGGTCACGGGCCGTGTCGAGCAGGTCACGGGCCGTGTCGATTCTCTAAAGAGAGTGGGACACAGAGACAGCGTCAGGCGGGGTAGAGGGCTACAAAGTCAGCTCAGTGTCGAGCAGGTCACGGGCCGTGTCGATCCACTAAAGAGAGCGAGGCACAGAGGCAGCGTCAGGCGGGCTAGAGGGCTACAAAGTCAGCTCAGTGTCGAGCAGGTCACGGGCCGTGTCGATCCACTAAAGAGAGCGAGGCACAGAGGCAGCGTCAGGCGGGGTAGAGGGCTACAAAGTCAGACGGGACCTAGTCGGGCAAGGCAGCGGTAGGCGTGCAACAAATCAGATAGGGGACATACAGACAGACAGACAGAGCACAAAGTCATAGTCGGGCGGGGCCCACACAGAGACGGGTCACAGAGGCAGCAAGGTGATTGGCCGGGAAGACGCCCAGACGGACAAGATGGTCAAGCAGCCAGACAAACCAGATAGATAGGCAGACGGCCAGACAGACAAGACAGACGGGAAGACGTGACGAACTAGTCAGATGGCTCGATTTTCTGACATATCAGGTAACCAGTATACATCCCCCAGCCCTCAGAAAATGAGCCGGGGTGATCAGGACCCGCGGACTGACGGCTACAGATTCACCGCACCTGCTTGGCCTCCTCGTACTGGTCCTTTTTGATGGCGAGCACGGCGCGGTGGAAGGCGCCCTCCTGCGTCTCGCGCGGAATGGCCAGCACATACGGCTCCATGGTCTGCCAGTGGGCGGTGGCCAGGGAGGCGGCGGCGGCCATCCGAGCCATGTTATGCTGTACATCCAGCGTCGCCTGGGGCCACACGATGCCGGCCACCTCCGACAGCTGGTCCCTGTGAGGAGACGGAGCCGCCACCGACCCGGTTCATTAAGACAGCCCTGGCAAATTGGCCGCTGTTGACCGGGCTCAGCTATGATGAATCCCGCAATTGAAGTTGATCCAATGTATACAAGCATTAAATTGAAGTTGATCCAATGTATACAAGCATTAAACTGAAGTTGATCCAATGTATACAAGCATTAAATTGAAGTTGATCCAATGTATACAAGCATTAAATTGAAGTTGATCCAATGTATACAAGCATTAAATTGAAGTTGATCCAATGTATACAAGCATTAAATTGAAGTTGATCCAATGTATAGAAGCATTAAATTGAAGTTGATCCAATGTATACAAGCAATACATTATAAACACCAAAGTACTAATTGGATACAAGTATCTGTCTAGTTTCTATCGAGTGGTTTCGCTTTAAGTTGGATTTCATTTATGAGAAAACGTATTTTATATTTACTTTAATGGCAGGATTTAACAAGAGCGAAAACCCTGGACTATTGGCACATTTACCATAGTTATCCTGTACTCAGACTAAGCTGCTGCATCTCACCACTGCCCCTGCCCCCCCCCCCCCCCCCTCCCGCCTCTCACCACTGTCCGAGCGCCTCCATGCAGCGCATCTGGCCCAGTCTCAGGTGACCAGTCGGGGTTCCCTCCCCGCCTCTCACCACTGTCCGAGCGCCTCCATGCAGCGCATCTGGCCCAGTCTCAGGAGGAAGTCGGCATCGGTCGGCTGGTCGTCGGCGGCCGGCTCGGCCAGCTTGGCAGAGTAGGCGTCCAGCGCCGACTGCCAGTCGTGCAGCTTCTCATGCCACCGCTCCTGCACCGATACAGACTTGGTGTGGTACTTGCGCGCGTACTCCAGCAGACCTGACCGGCGATGTGCAGAGACAAATGTTGGTAAAGGTCAATTACACGGGTCACCCCCTTTTCGCCGCCTCCTACGAGCATTTACCCTAATACCTTCCCTTTTGACACTTTTAATTCCCTTTCACCTTCCACGCACAATATTTCCTCATCCACTGACTGCTCTCCGCCGCTTCCTCCCCCCGTCCCGCGTCCATCTCATTGTCTCATCATCACCCCACGATACACTACCCGCCCCAAAGTACTCCGCCGGCTCAGCCAGCCCCGCCCTCCTCCCCTAGCCTTCTCCCCACCCAGCACCGCCCTCCTCCGCCCCGCCCCTGGCCTCCTCCGCCCCGCCCCTGGCCTCCTCCACCCGCCCCTGGCCTCCTCCTCACCCAGCGCCGCCCTCCTCCTCACCTAGCGCCGCCCTCCTCCTCACCTAGCGCCGCCCTCCTCCTCACCTAGCGCCGCCCTCCTCCTCACCTAGCGCCGCCCTCCTCCTCACCTAGCGCCGCCCTCCTCCTCACCTAGCGCCGCCCTCCTCCTCACCTAGCGCCGCCCTCCTCCTCACCTAGCGCCGCCCTCCTCCGCCCCGCCCCTGGCCTCCCCCTCCTCACCCAGCGCCGCCCTCCTCCTCACCTAACGCCGCCCTCCTCCTCACCTAGCGCCGCCCTCCTCCGCCCCGCCCCTGGCCTCCCCCTCCTCACCCAGCGCCGCCCTCCTCCTCACCTAACGCCGCCCTCCCCCTCACCTAGCGCCGCCCTCCTCCGCCCCGCCCCTGGCCTCCCCCTCCTCACCCAGCGCCGCCCTCCTCCGCCCCGCCCCTGGCCTCCCCCTCACCCAGCGCCGCCCTCCTCCTCACCCAGCGCCGCCCTCCTCCTCACCCAGCGCCGCCCTCCTCCACCCCGCACCTGGCCTTCTCCACCCCGCACCTGGCCTTCTCCACCCCGCACCTGGCCTCCTCCTCACCCAGCGCCGCCCTCCTCCACCCCGCACCTGGCCTTCTCCACCCCGCACCTGGCCTTCTCCACCCCGCACCTGGCCTCCTCCTCACCCAGCGCCGCCCTCCTCCTCACCCAGCGCCGTCCTCCTCCTCACCCAGCGCCGCCCTCCTCCACCCCGCACCTGGCCTCCTCCTCACCCAGCACCGCCCTCCTCCTCACCCAGCGCCGCCCTCCCCCTCACCCAGCGCCGCCCTCCTCCTCACCCAGCGCCGCCCTCCTCCTCACCCAGCGCCGTCCTCCTCCTCACCCAGCGCCGCCCTCCTCCACCCCGCACCTGGCCTTCTCCACCCCGCACCTGGCCTCCTCCTCACCCAGCGCCACCCTCCTCCGCCCCGCCTCTGGCCTCCTCCTCCTCCTCACCCTGCGCCGCCTCCTTCTGCTGCAGTTTGTTGTTGACCGAGATGAGCGTCTCGATCACCTGCGTGGTGGCGCCCTTGTGGAACTCCTCCTCCTTGTAGTGCAGCGCCTTGGCGTAGGCGCGGCAGCGCAGCGCCTGCTCGCCCAGCAGCCGACTGTCGATCGGCAGCGACTCCTGGCAACGCGCCGGGAAGCACGGTTAGCTACCACGCCGGGAAGCACGGTTAGCTACCACGCCGGGAAGCACGGTTAGCTACCACGCCGGGAAGCACGGTTAGCTACCACGCTGGGAAGCACGGTTAGCTACCACGCCGGGAAGCACGGTTAGCTACCACGCCGGGAAGCACGGTTAGCTACCACGCCGGGAAGCACGGTTAGCTACCACGCCGGGAAGCACCGTTAGCTACCACGCCGGGAAGCACGGTTAGCTACCACGCCGGGAAGCACCGTTAGCTACCACGCCGGGAAGCACGGTTAGCTACCACGCCGGGAAGCACGGTTAGCTACCACGCCGGGAAGCACCGTTAGCTACCACGCCGGGAAGCACCGTTAGCTACCACGCCGGGAAGCACGGTTAGCTACCACTCCGGGAAGCACGGTTAGCTACCACGCCGGGAAGCACGGTTAGCTACCACGCCGGGAAGCACGGTTAGCTACCACGCCGGGAAGCACCGTTAGCTACCACGCCGGGAAGCACGGTTAGCTACCACGCCGGGAAGCACGGTTAGCTACCACGCCGGGAAGCACCGTTAGCTACCACGCCGGGAAGCACGGTTAGCTACCACGCCGGGAAGCACGGTTAGCTACCACGCCGGGAAGCACGGTTAGCTACCACGCCGGGAAGCACCGTTAGCTACCACGCCGGGAAGCACCGTTAGCTACCAGAATGCGAGTCTGAATCGCTTTTTTACGATAAGTACATATTTTACGCATCCCGCCTGTGGTGAAAAAAACAAACAGTGCCATACGATGCCATACGATGATGATGATATTTGGGGTTTAGGACGCGTCGACTTATATTGTCATTTGGCGCCCATAACAATGTATTGTGGCAGCATGAAATGAAACACAAAAGTAGTTGCAGACTCCAAGTAATGATGATGATGATATACAATGAAAAGTTGAAAACGGATAATTTTGCCGAGGTGTCGGGACGTACCCTACTCTTATCGACTACACCAAGGGGTCTTTACCGTACAGTGGGGTGGTTACCCACAACAGCCTCTCACGTCGGAACCTTCCATACGACTTCGGAAACAAATCACAAAAACGCTCCCACTCGATCAGCCCGTTTTCGCCGCGTCCTTTCCCCACTGAGCTCAATGCCGGGCCACCAGAGGACGTGACGTCACTCACGATATCACAGTGTTCCATGAACTCCGCCAGGTTGAGCAGAGTCTGTGTGATCTCGGGGATCTCCTGGGAGCGCAGCGCCAGCCGAATGGCGTCCAGCAGCTCCGTCTGGTGGTCCTTGTCCAGCTCGGACCAGCACGAGACGAACGCCGCGTTGAACAGGTCACGCGACAGCTGCGGGTACGACTGGGCCAGCGCGCAGCACGACCTGGAGACGACGGACAGCATGCAGAGCGGCAATTAATCACCACACGTGTTATAACACCTCACAACATTGAAAGCGAGTTATGAGAAGCAGTACAAAGTATAAGGTATTGAAAGTTCTTTAGCATATCGCTTTCGTGGATTTTGAAACGCAAACAAACGAACTTCGATGACGTGTGATGGCGTTTCCAGTCGGCCCGAACAAAATCGTCTCGCCGCCGGAACTCTGCATGCAATAAACTACATATACTACAGATGGAAATGTCCGCGGCGCTCCTCAGTCAGCTGCACATCTGACATGACTGACCTGAGGGCGTGCGAGGGCGACTCCTTCAGCACGGCGATACTGATGCGTCTCAGCCACTCGGACCAGTCGTCCTTGCTGATCCGTCGAGACGCCACCCAGGCCTGCTTCAGGTTGTGTACCGACACGGACAGCTGACGACGGCGGCACCGTGTCAGGGGATCTCCGGTCCGCAGTATAGCAGCAGCTGTACTCAGTACAGTAATATACTGCATACCTCGTCACTCGCCAATTATACCGCCTTTCGCCGAACTCGAGTGATCTGAGTCACGAGTATTCTGCTCATCTGTAACTGCTTGCAACTTGTCACCAGAGATTGACTCTTGCTATGACATTGAAACCACTCGCTGAACAATTAACTTTAACGAATTCAGCAGTTTGGATTTGAGCAATCAACAATAAACAACAGGAAACCACCAAGTTTGACAGTGATGGTCACAAATTATGAAATCACACAGAACCGGCGACGAGGATCGTTTGTTTACAAATACGGCCTTGAAATGCTACAGTGTGCGCGGCGTCCCGTGTCAGCCAATCAGCGCGCGCAGCTTTGAGTGCATACGCGGGTATTTCTCTTTCAATATTTCCCTAGTGTTTGGTGGTTTTTAACAATGGATTTGAATTTAGGTCAAAGCTTAATTATTTAAAAATAAATACGTTGCAATTTATGCACTTACATCATATTTCAGAACCGCAATAAGGGCACTATATTTTTACGCGGATCAGTTGGACGTTAAGTAAAAGTAAGCAATTTTGGTCAAATTTGGTCACCTTAGACTTACCTAAATGGTCGAAACTCAACACAACACCGTTTCAGACCACGACAGATCGATTAGTGAAGGATTCGACCAAATGGGTCTCATAGGCTCGGAGCACGACATCGTCTGCTAATACCGTCTGCGTTTTAGATCATCCTGGGTAGAACTGAGTTTCACCCGGTTATATTTTTTGGTGCAAGAGGCCACTGCAGTCACTAATCGAATTCTAGTGATATCTGAGCCTCCTGTCGAACCCTTATACCGTAAACGCCTCCGAGCAGGACCACCTGACCAGAAAAGGTATCGGACGCGGCGTCACCGCTCACCTTTTTGGAAGGCGCCGGCTCGGCCGTCTCGGGCTGAATGAAGCCCGGCTGGTACACACTGCTCGGGCCGTCCTCGTCCATGGCGGAGGTCTGTGGAAAACAGACACACGCACCAGATCTCAGTCCAGCGTCAGTCAGCCGCCTGATGTTCCATTGAGTCAGGTTGAGACGCCACCGCCACCGCCCCTCAATACGACAGCAGAACATGTCTGCTGCCAGCAGCTCAAGACTCGGGCGCGTCAATAACGACATTCAGCCGCCAACAAGACAGAGCTGCCAATCCCTGGACGAAAATGACAACCAACAATTGGACCACTCGTCGTAGTGTATACAAAAGCTACGCAGCCACACCAAACAGGCGCTAACCAACAAAACCAAGACCGTCGGGTGGCATGGTCCTCGCACGTCTTCCTCCATCTCCGTCGTCATTTTGGCGTCCGCGCTTTGCGCTATGTTCCAGCTTCAGCCTCGCCTCACCACCTCATCTCATTTTAATATCCAAGCGCTGCTCAGGACGCCAGCGCCTACTCACCAGGACATGTGTGCTGATGAGCTGGTCGTACTCGACGCTCTGAATGTTGTGCTTCAGCAGCACCTTGTTGACGGTGGGCATGAACAGCGCGTACCGCCGCCGCAGCTGCTGCACCAGGGCACACAGCGTGTCCATGGCCGGCCCGCGCAGTGTCGGACACGTGTCCAGACAGCGGATCTGTCCGACAGAGGCGGGGTGGGGGTCATACACTGCACCAGGGCACACAGCGTGTCCATGGCCGGCCCGCGCAGCGTCGGGCACGTGTCCAGACAGCGGATCTGTCCGACAGAGGCGGGGCTGTCACAAAAAACAGCCGGGCGTGTGTCAAGATCTGTCCGACAGGGACGGTGAGTGTCATACATAGACACATAGCCTTAAGTACTATTTATCATCAGAATTCAGTAGCCATTCATTAGCTTATCTCGGCAAGTCCCCTATCCGTCTCTGAAGGAAGCCAACCACGTCAATACAACCTGAGACGCCGCACGACTCCGCACCACCCACCATCTGCAGCCCTGCCCCCCCCCCCCTCCACCCCTCCCCTACCTACCAGCGGGTGCATGATGCGTCCCACGTACTCGGTGAGATCTTTGCCCCCCCCCCCCTCCACCCTTCCCCTACCTACCAGCGGGTGCATGATGCGTCCCACGTACTCGGTGAGATCTTTGCCCCCCCCCCCCCCCTCCACCCTTCCCCTACCTACCAGCGGGTGCATGATGCGTCCCACGTACTCGGTGAGATCGAGCTTCTTGGCGAGGTCAGTAACCGTGACGAGCGCCTCCTGGCAGACGGGCAGGGGGACGTCCCGGGGGTCGAACAGGCGCACGATCGGCGGCAGTACCAGGTGCAGGTGGTCGTCCAGGTTACGGCCCACCTTCCGCAGCGCTGACAGGAGCTGAGGGTGGCACAGGGTAAAGGTGTCAGAATTACACACAGAGACATACTGACCGGAGACCGGAGATTCTGCAGCGCTGACATCAGCTGACGATGGCACAGGGTAAAGGTGTCAGAATTACACACAGAGACATACTGACCGGAGATCCGACACATACGCGTTCAAAGTGCGATGTTTGGCGCGGTTCAGCTGCAAATGACGTGCGAGATCATGACCAAGGTATGACGCTGGGAACGTTTCTGCTGACATCTGCGCATCAATTCGTCTGGTCCGACTCTGCATCCTACCCTGCACTACACCGTCCTATCCTATCACTGTCCGGCATCCTATCCATTTCCAGGAATACTCTTACCACAGCCTGGACAGTGGACACCCCACCCAGTTCCCAGGCGTGGCGAACCACAGCCTGGACAGTGGACACCCCACCCAGTTCCCAGGCGTGGCGAACCACAGCCTGGACAGTGGACACCCCACCCAGTTCCCAGGCGTGGCGAACCACAGCCTGGACAGTGGACACCCCACCCAGTTCCCAGGCGTGGCGAACCACAGCCTGGACAGTGGACACCCCACCCAGTTCCCAGGCGTGGCGAACCACAGTCTCGACAGTGGGCACCCTACCCAGTTCCCAGGCGTGGCGAACCACAGCCTGGACAGTGGACACCCTACCCAGTTCCCAGGCGTGGCGAACCACAGCCTGGACAGTGGACACCCCACCCAGTTCCCAGGCGTGGCGAACCACAGCCTGGACAGTCAGGGCACCCTACCCAGTTCCCAGGCGTGGCGAACCACAGCCTGGACAGTGGACACCCCACCCAGTTCCCAGGCGTGGCGAACCACAGCCTGGACAGTCAGGGCATCCTACCCAGTTCCCAGGCGTGGCGAACCACAGCCTGGACAGTCAGGGCACCCTACCCAGTTCCCAGGCGTGGCGAACCACAGCTTGGACAGTCAGGGCACCCTACCCAGTTCCCAGGCGTGGCGAACCACAGCCTCGACAGTGGGCACCTACCCAGTTCCCAGGCGTGGCGAACCACAGCCTGGACAGTGGACACCCTACCCAGTTCCCAGGCGTGGCGAACCACAGCCTGGACAGTCAGGGCACCCTACCCAGTTCCCAGGCGTGGCGAACCACAGCCTCGACAGTGGGCACCCTACCCAGTTCCCAGGCGTGGCGAACCACAGCCTGGACAGTCAGGGCACCCTACCCAGTTCCCAGGCGTGGCGAACCACAGCTTGGACAGTCAGGGCACCCTACCCAGTTCCCAGGCGTGGCGAACCACAGCCTCGACAGTGGGCACCCTACCCAGTTCCCAGGCGTGGCGAACCACAGCCTGGACAGTCAGGGCACCCTACCCAGTTCCCAGGCGTGGCGAACCACAGCCTGGACAGTCAGGGCACCTTACCCAGTTCCCAGGCGTGGCGAACCACAGTCTGGACAGTGGACACCCTACTCAGTTCCCAGGCGTGGCGAACCACAGCCTGGACAGTGTGCACCCTACCCAGTTCCCAGGCGTGGCGAACCACAGCCTGGACAGTGGACACCCTACCCAGTTCCCAGGCGTGGCGAACCACAGCCTGGACAGTCAGGGCACCCTACCCAGTTCCCAGGCGTGGCGAACCACAGCCTCGACAGTGGGCACCCTACCCAGTTCCCAGGCGTGGCGAACCACAGCCTGGACAGTCAGGGCACCCTACCCAGTTCCCAGGCGTGGCGAACCACAGCCTGGACAGTCAGGGCACCCTACCCAGTTCCCAGGCGTGGCGAACCACAGCCTCGACAGTGGGCACCCTACCCAGTTCCCAGGCGTGGCGAACCACAGCCTGGACAGTGGACACCCTACCCAGTTCCCAGGCGTGGCGAACCACAACCTGGACAGTCAAAGCACCCTACCCAGTTCCCAGGCGTGGCGAACCACAGCCTCGACAGTGGGCACCCTACCCAGTTCCCAGGCGTGGCGAACCACAGCCTGGACAGTCAGGGCACCCTACCCAGTTCCCAGGCGTGGCGAACCACAGCCTGGACAGTCAGGGCACCCTACCCAGCTCCCAGGCGTGGCGAACCACAGCCTGGACAGTGGGCACCCTACCCAGTTCCCAGGCGTGGCGAACCACAGCCTGGACAGTCAGGACACCTTACCCAGTTCCCAGGCGTGGCGAACCACAGCCTGGACAGTGGACACCCTACTCAGTTCCCAGGCGTGGCGAACCACAGCCTGGACAGTGTGCACCCTACCCAGTTCCCAGGCGTGGCGAACCACAGCCTGGACAGTGGGCACTCTACCCAGTTCCCAGGCGTGGCGAACCACAGCCTGGACAGTCAGGGCACCCTACCCAGTTCCCAGGCGTGGCGAACCACAGCCTGGACAGTGGGCACCCTACCCAGTTCCCAGGCGTGGCGAACCACAGCCTGGACAGTCAGGGCACCCTACCCAGTTCCCAGGCGTGGCGAATTACCGGTGTCGGGAGGAAGGCCACACTGATCCGGGACCCACCTTGCTGGTCACACTGATCCCGGGACCCACCTTGCTGGCCACCAGCCGACCGGCGATGTCAGGAGGAAGGACACACTGATCCGGGACCCACCTTGCTGGTCACCAGCCGACCGGCGGTGTCAGGAGGAAGGACACACTGATCCGGGACCCACCTTGCTGGTGACCAGCCGACCGGCGGTGTCGGGAGGAAGGACACTGATCCGGGACCCACCTTGCTGGTGACCAGCCGACCGCGGCTCGTGTCATGGTACAACACCCTCAGCGTGTTCGGCACCAGCTGCGGCATGTACGTCTTGAACTCGGAGCCGAGCGCCGCGGCGATGTGCTCGACCAGCGCTATCAGCGTGGGCTGCAGCGGCGAGTCGAGCTGCCAGAACTCGCGGATCACGGCGAAGATATCCGGCAGCGAGGGCCGGATGTGCTGGCGGACCACGTCGATCAGCGTGGCCAGCTGCTGGAACAGGAACTCGCGGAACGGCGCGTCGGCCGTGCGGATGACGAGCAGGAGGCAGGGCATCACTTGAGAGAGGTACGGCACGCACTTGGTGCCCAGCGACTGCACGATGAACGAGATCGCCTGGAATACGCCGACAGAGAGAGGGACAGCGGTCAGGCACGTGTTACTGGCATCTAGCCTCAGGGACGGTGGGTGAAGACGGAGACTAACAATGGCTAGCACCTGACGGGCAAATAATTAACGAAAACTTAGAACAGAATTATGGAAGCCTTTGAAACTACCCACCATATATCTCACTGCGGAACTTTTCACTCAATATCCCGTCAAGTTGAAGAAGAAAAAAAACGAAAACTGCATCGCAAGAATACAATAACGAATATGACTTAGAAGATTACATTCCATACAAAATCTCATCGAAAATCTGTTCGCACTCTTCCACTGCCGACAGCAAATCAGAGTGCGTACCTGGACGACCATGGTATGGTACTGTCCGAGCGCCGGATCGCGGATGATCTTCATTAGTGTGCCGAACGCCACAGCTGGGTAGAACTCGTCCATCGAGAGCTGCGACATGTTCACCAGGCGGACGCTGCTGTTGGCGTCGGCTGCAGGCCAGACGGAGACAAGTGTCAGAAACGGTCAGACCGGGACACACTCACACGAATGAAACACAGGACGTATGGCAGACAGGTCAAACCCGGGACCAACACAAGGGCCGGACAGACTGGTCAAACAGACGAGCCATACAGGCCGGGTCAAACGTGAGTTAGACACGGATCAGAGTGCGCCGGGGCACAGACACGGGTCAGACACGGGTCAGACACGGGTCAGACACGGGTCAGACACGGTTCAGACACGGGTCAGACACGGGTCAGACACGGGCTAGACACGGGCTGGACACGGGCTAGGCACGGGTCAAACACGGAACTGGTGACGGACGGACCAGAAGGAGCGTTGTGACATGATAGATAGCGAGGCCACTCACCCATTGTGTAGGTGGTGTCTGGACGGACTATTGACGGACGGACCAGAAGGAGCGTTGTGACATGATAGATAGCGAGGCCACCCACCCATTGTGTCTGTGGTGTCTGGACGGACTATTGACGGACGGACCAGAAGGAGCGTTGTGACATGATAGATAGCGAGGCCACTCACCCATTGTGTCTGTGGTGTCTGGACGGAACAGGTGACGGACGGACCAGAAGGAGCGTTGTGACATGATCGATAGCGAGGCCACTCACCCATTGTGTCTGTGGTGTCTGGGTCGGGGATGACCAGACACTCCTCGTTGGACTCCTGGTGCAGCGTCTTCTTCCGGTACGGGTCCAGAGCTCCCAGCAGGCCCAGCACGCGGATAGTCTCCCGGCTGGTGCAGAAATACAGGTCAGCACTGATCGAAACGAGGTGTTCATGGTGGGCGCGTAACAGACACGGTACACAGGTACAGGGGGTGGTAATGTATGAGGAAGACGCAATAACCAACAACTTAAGCTACCGTCAAGTATGACACATTGTGACGAATTGATGACGATTAGTGGAGAAATAACAGTTATGTTTAATAGGTGTGGTCCTTAACGAACGCAATAAAGGATTTGCATAGTACAAACGTATGTCGGTTAGCCAGCAATCTATCGACACTCACCGTATGGTAGGCTGCTGCTCGGTCTTGAGGAAGCCGATCAGCACGTCCAGCAGCTGCGGGTACTGCTGGTACGCGCTGTTGGTCGGTCCCGTGGGGTCGGCCCGCGCCTGCACCAGGTTGGCCAGCGTGTACAGCGCCGCCTCCCGCTTGGCTAAGGAGGTGTTGTCGGCGAGGATGGCCAGCAGCAGCGGGAACAGCTCGTTCACCCAGTGGCCCATCTCAGGTCCGCTCACCTGGCAGGGCGGGAGGGAGAGGGGCGGCGGTCAGGTACGTCCAGGTGCCGGGAGGGAGAGGGGCGGCGGTCAGGCACCTGGCAGGGCGGGAGGGAGAGGGGCGGCGGTCAGGTACGTCCAGGTGCCGGGAGGGAGAGGGGCGGCGGTCAGGTACGTCCAGGTGCCGGGAGGGAGAGGGGCGGCGGTCAGGCACCTGGCAGGGCGGGAGGGAGAGGGGCGGCGGTCAGGTACGTCCAGGTGCCGGGAGGGAGAGGGGCGGCGGTCAGGCACCTGGCAGGGCGGGAGGGAGAGGGGCGGCGGTCAGGCACCTGGCAGGGCCGGGAGGGAGAGGGGCGGCGGTCAGGCACCTGGCAGGGCGGGAGGGAGAGGGGCGGCGGTCAGGTACGTCCAGGTGCCGGGAGGGAGAGGGGCGGCGGTCAGGCACCTGGCAGGGCCGGGAGGGAGAGGGGCGGCGGTCAGGCACCAGGCAGGGCGGGAGGGAGAGGGGCGGCGGTCAGGTACGTCCAGGTGCCGGGAGGGAGAGGGGCGGCGGTCAGGCACCTGGCAGGGCGGGAGGGAGAGGGGCGGCGGCCAGGCACGGCCGGGAGGGAGAGGGGCGGCGGCCAGGCACCTGGCAGGGCCGGGAGGGAGAGGGGCGGCGGTCAGGCACCTGGCAGGGCGGGAGGGAGAGGGGCGGCGGCCAGGCACCTGGCAGGGCCGGGAGGGAGAGGGGCGGCGGCCAGGCACCTGGCAGGGCGGGAGGGAGAGGGGGCGGCGGTCAGGTACGTCCAGGTGCCGGGAGGGAGAGGGGCGGCGGTCAGGCACCAGGCAGGGCGGGAGGGAGAGGGGCGGCGGTCAGGTACGTCCAGGTGCCGGGAGGGAGAGGGGCGGCGGTCAGGCACCTGGCAGGGCGGGAGGGAGAGGGGCGGCGGTCAGGCACCTGGCAGGGCCGGGGAGGGAGAGGGGCGGGCGGGTCAGGCACCTGGCAGGGCCGGGAGGGGAGAGGGGCGGCGGTCAGGCACCTGGCAGGGCGGGAGGGAGAGGGGCGGCGGTCAAGGCACCTGGCAGGGCGGGAGGGAGAGGGGCGGCGGGTCAGGCACCAGGCAGGGCCGGGAGGGAGAGGGGCGGGCGGCCAGGCACCTGGCAGGGCCGGGGAGGGAGAGGGGCGGCGGTCCAGGCACCAGGCAGGGCCGGGAGGGAGAGGGGCGGCGGTCAGGCACCAGGCAGGGCCGGGAGGGAGAGGGGCGGCGGTCAGGCACCTGGCAGGGCCGGGAGGGAGAGGGGCGGCGGTCAGGCACCAGGCAGGGCCGGGGAGGGAGAGGGGGCGGCGGTCAGGCACCAGGCAGGGCCGGGAGGGAGAGGGGCGGCGGTCAGGCACCTGGCAGGGCCGGGAGGGAGAGGGGCGGCGGTCAGGCACAGCAGCAGGGGCCGGGAGGGAGAGGGGCGGCGGTCAGGCACCAGACAGGGCCGGGAGGGAGAGGGGCGGCGGTCAGGCACCTGGCAGGGGCCGGGAGGGAGAGGGGCGGCGGTCAGGCACCTGGCAGGGCGGGAGGGAGAGGGGCGGCGGTCAGGTACGTCCAGGTGCCGGGAGGGAGAGGGGCGGCGGTCAGGCACCTGGCAGGGCGGGAGGGAGAGGGGGCGGCGGCCAGGCACCTGGCAGGGGCCGGGAGGGAGAGGGGCGGCGGCCAGGCACCTGGCAGGGCCGGGAGGGAGAGGGGCGGCGGTCCAGGTACGTCCAGGTGCCGGGAGGGAGAGGGGCGGCGGTCAGGCACCTGGCAGGGCCGGGAGGGAGAGGGGGCGGCGGTCAGGCACCTGGCAGGGCGGGAGGGAGAGGGGCGGCGGTCAGGTACGTCCAGGTGCCGGGAGGGAGAGGGGCGGCGGTCAGGCACCTGGCAGGGGCGGGGAGGGAGAGGGGCGGCGGCCAGGCACCTGGCAGGGCCGGGAGGGAGAGGGGCGGCGGTCAGGCACCTGGCAGGGCGGGAGGGGAGAGGGGCGGCGGTCAGGTACGTCCAGGTGCCGGGAGGGAGAGGGGGCGGCGGTCAGGCACCTGGCAGGGCGGGAGGGAGAGGGGCGGCGGTCAGGCACCTGGCAGGGCGGGAGGGAGAGGGGCGGCGGCCAGGCACCTGGCAGGGCCGGGAGGGAGAGGGGCGGCGGTCAGGCACCTGGCAGGGGCGGGGAGGGAGAGGGGCGGCGGTCAGGTACGTCCAGGTGCCGGGAGGGAGAGGGGCGGCGGTCAGGCACCTGGCAGGGCGGGAGGGAGAGGGGCGGCGGTCAGGCACCTGGCAGGCCGGGAGGGGAGAGGGGCGGCGGTCAGGCACCTGGCAGGGCGGGAGGGAGAGGGGCGGCGGTCAGGTACGTCCAGGTGCCGGGAGGGAGAGGGGCGGCGGTCAGGCACCTGGCAGGGGCCGGGAGGGAGAGGGGCGGCGGTCAGGCACCTGGCAGGCCGGGAGGGAGAGGGGCGGCGGTCAGGTACGTCCAGGTGCCGGGAGGGAGAGGGGCGGCGGTCAGGCACCTGGCAGGGCGGGAGGGAGAGGGGCGGCGGTCAGGTACGTCCAGGTGCCGGGAGGGGAGAGGGGCGGCGGTCAGGCACCTGGCAGGGCCGGGAGGGGAGAGGGGCGGCGGTCAGGCACCTGGCAGGGCGGGAGGGAGAGGGGCGGCGGTCAGGCACCTGGCCAGGGTCGGGAGGGAGAGGGGCGGCGGTCAGGCACCTGGCAGGGCGGGAGGGAGAGGGGCGGCGGTCAGGCACCTGGCAGGGCCGGGAGGGAGAGGGGCGGCGGTCAGGCACCTGGCAGGGCGGGAGGGAGAGGGGGCGGCGGCCAGGCACCTGGCAGGGCCGGGAGGGAGAGGGGGCGGCGGTCAGGCACCTGGCAGGGCCGGGAGGGAGAGGGGCGGCGGTCAGGCACCTGGCAGGGCGGGGAGGGAGAGGGGCGGCGGTCAGGGCACCTGGCAGGGCGGGAGGGGAGAGGGGCGGCGGTCAGGCACCTGGCAGGGCCGGGAGGGAGAGGGGGCGGCGGTCAGGCACCTGGCAGGGCCGGGAGGGAGAGGGGCGGCGGCCAGGCACCAGGTAGGGCCGGGAGGGAGAGGGGCGGCGGTCAGGTACGTCCAGGTGCCGGGAGGGAGAGGGGCGGCGGTCAGGCACCTGGCAGGGCGGGAGGGAGAGGGGCGGCGGTCAGGCACCTGGCAGGGCCGGGAGGGAGAGGGGCGGGCGGCCAGGCACCAGGCAGGGCCGGGAGGGAGAGGGGGCGGCGGTCAGGTACGTCCAGGTGCCGGGAGGGAGAGGGGCGGCGGTCAGGCACCTGGCAGGGCGGGAGGGAGAGGGGCGGCGGTCAGGCACCTGGCAGGGCCGGGAGGGAGAGGGGCGGCGGTCAGGCACCGGGGGCCGGTTGAATTCAGTCTCCGGTTGAGGACGGACTCTGCAGCTGAGGTGCGGAGAAGTCTGGTTATTCGTTAAGTAGAAACCAGTCCTCCATACTGGCAGTGACCCTAGTCTTGGCTGAAGTAATACATTATTACACAGAAATCAGACACAGTCTAGGTGAAAAATGTAGTCTCGTCATGCTAGCATAATGGTAACGCCACAATCAATGAATGCATGAGTGCAACACCAGGTTTCCAGATAAAGCATCGTTTCACCTGAAAGCTTCATCTCAACAACCGCAACGTTACACTATTTCATCTTGATAGCATTTCGAAAACGCAAGCTATCTCAACCTGCCCGCACGACCCGCCCGGTCCCCGAATCCCTCCCCATTCCGCTCAGAACCTGCCGGCCTACTCACGTGCGCCAGATCGCCGACGGCGTAAAGAATACTGCTGACCACCGCCGGGTTCGGCTCGTTCTCCCGTAGCCTCTGGCAGAGCACCTTCATGATCGGGCGCAGATACGGCCGCGTCAGACGGGGCGACGAGGACACCAGGTGTCCCAGCAGGCGCGCCGACTGCTCCCGGTTCCTGGCGAGCCCGCTGTGCTCCAGCTCCGTCAGGATCTGTATCAGCGTCTTCCGCAGGCTCGGCATCACGTAGGCCGGGTTCATGGCACTCAGTCTGCCGATGATACACAACACCATCTCCCGGATCTCGAACACCTGGTCGTTCAGCGAGACGAACAGCGCGTTCAGGCTCTCCGCCTGCGCCAGGTGGTTGTCGAAGCGCTCCTCCAGGGACCAGAACACGGTCAGCCGGATGTCGGGGTCGGTGTCCGTGATGCCGACCGCCAGCAGTTTGCTGATGACGTCGCTGACAGACTTCTGCAGGGAGGAGCTGCGTCCGGTGACGCCCAGCAGGGAGGGCGTCAGCAGGTGGGAGGAGGTGCGCACCGCCTCCAGCCGCACTTGCGGGTCCTCCGACATCAGGTAGTTGTCGGCGCAGTACTGGATGAACAGCATCAGCGAACGGTCTGGTGGCAGGCGAGGGTAGGCGCCGACGTCAGTGGTGACCGGGACAGTATTCAAAGGTCACGCGTTATCGGGCCAGGCCGCGATGACTTCTAGCAATCTAGACGTTTGCTAACGACAGTTAAACTCCTTTACGAAATCCCCAGACGTCTTACGTAGCTAAATATGGCGCAAGAAAACGCTTGGCCCCAAATAAGCCAACACCAAAGAACGAACAACGATACCTTTCTTACTATTTTAGAGGGAAAGCTTCGATTTAATTGATCGAGTAAGGCATATGACTGCTTCATCTAGAAAACCTGCACACTCAACAAAAGCCAGCACCACCACATCAAAACCCTACTCGGGAGTCATTCTCAGACAGTGAAAGCCCACGCCTCTGGCACCTCAGCTCAACATCCACGACTCCCCAGCCCCTACTCACTGTCATACTCGTAGTGGGACAGCGTCCTCATGGCCAGCACTGTGTAGATGACTGATGCGCGGTCGGTGGCAGGCCGGAACAGCGGGCCGGCCGGCGGCGGACGGTGGCGCAGCACAGGCGGTCTCACGCCCAGCCGAGCCGACAGCACGGTCATCAGGCCGTCCCCGGCCTTCTGCCGCAGCTCCGGGATCTGTGTCGACACCTCCTGGGGGGGGGGGGGGGGGGGGGGGGGGGGGGGGGCAGGGTGGCAGCTCCGGGATCTGTGTCGACACCTCCTGTGGGGGGGGGGGGGGGGGGGGCGGGGGCAGGGTGTCAGACAGGACGGTCATCAGGCCGTCCCCGGCCTTCTGCCGCAGCTCCGG